>BPLS01022100.1:0-17137 GCA_019656275.1 Rhododendron kiyosumense | reverse complement strand
ATGGGTGCGAAAACATGCAATTTCGATGGTCTTACGGAGTGTTGCCAGAAAGATGGGAATTGATCATCTACAACCTGTGTATGTACGTCTCAATTAAGCCTAGACATAGACCAAGTTAATTGGCATTTGGATAATGGCTAATTGCGCACGGTAAAATTGGGTCTGATGTTCAATTGTAGTTAATTCCTTCGAGCATTCATTAGTGGGCCAAGTATAGTAAGGAATTGGAGAGTTTTGGTTCACGTAGAATCATTGTTCCTTTAGGAAACTTTTGCATGCAATGCTTATAAGTGGATAGAAGGGTTTTTGCTAGAGTATCGCAGTTCGGCTGTGGAGGCAGTTTTAGGACGGAGGGCGATCACGCAAAACAGAACTACTCCGGCAGATCTGATCATTCCGTAGAAACGGAGCAGTAGTTTTTCTAATTGCGTTGTTTTGGAGAGCTCTTTTCCTTTCAAATTTTATTTGAAGTTTAGTTCAGTTACTTGCTCTCTGGTAACTCGTTTTGATTTATGTTCTTTATTAAAGTTGTTCGTTGGTACTCGATTAGTTGTTATCTCTTGTTTATTTTTCATCTCGCGTAATAGAAGCATGTTTCAAATTAGAGTTTCTTCTGTTTCTTGTGCAATGATTAATGAGTAGTCATATAGGTAGGGTCGCGGGGTGATTAGCAGACTGTGACCAGTCTGGGCACTACTCCTATTTTCAAACAATGAAAAGACAATTTTAGATTGGTAAAATACTTTCCGTAGATGAACCTGGGCATTGTCAGAGCACATGTGAACGGGGGAATGGGGGTCCAAAACTCATTATCTGCTGTGCACGGGTAAATGGCGACCATAAAAGTTCACATCTTACGGGGTATCTATTTCAATCTAAATTTGAATATTTTTAAGAACACTAAATGAAGCAGGTTAATCCAGAGTTGTTGCGAGTGCTATGATCCCTACGACTGTACCTCCTTTTAATTATCTGAAAAGTACAATCAATTTTTAGATTTTAGTTAATCTCAATCAATCGTCAAAGGGTGGCTACCTAAGAGCCAGTTTAATCAGTAACAACCCAAGTTTTTAGTCAGCACATATCACTGTTTCTGTAGATTCGACTCCGAACTTACCGAATATTGTGCGACGTTGGTCTCCGCCCTACGCTTGGGGCAATCCATTAATTGAGTACTAGGAAATCGTTAAGTATTTTTGGCGCCGTTGTTGGGGACAGAAACATGTGTTAAGAATTTGGGTAGTTATTTTTTTATTTGTTTTCTTTTTAGTTCTTTGTTTTGAGTCATAATAGGTAGAGGTAGGCAATCCTCCATCGTAAGAAAGCAATCACCTCTAGCCTATTTTTTTATTGTTGAAAAGAAAAGAAAATGGCCCATTTTGGAATGTGGCATGGAGGTTATGCAATACAATTTGATTGTTCAGTGTCATTTTCTATATTTTATAGTTTGACATCAGAAAATCCTTTTTCGCATATTGCTAACCTTGAGAGAGCTTTTGCTAGTGATGAAGTGGCTCTTTTACATGTATTTCCAACATCTTTGCATGGTAGTGCTCAAGATTGGTTTAATTTTTTGAGTTCAAGATCGACATGGAGTGAGGTTGTAATACAATTTTTCAAAACTTTCACTCCTTCATGTGAGACTCATATGCTTTTACAAGAACAATCACATTTCTATCAACAAGATGATGAGTCTTTTTCGCAGTGTTGGGAGCGATTTAAAAATTCCTTATTCTCTTGGTCGAGTTTTAATTGTGAACTTTGCAGTCTTTTGGCTACCTTTTGCCATAGTTTAAATCCTAAGACATGCTAGGTGGATTTTAAGTCCACTGACGAATTCCTGGAAAAAAAATGCTGAAGAGGCTTGGGATTACCTAGATGAATTAGCCCAAAAGCTCCAATTTTGTGAGTTGACTGAAAGTTCTGAGGATACCAATTCTAATGCGAGGGAAAAAGAGGAAATAGAGCCTCTTGTCATTAGTGAAGGTTATATGCCTTTTGAGGAGTCATTGCCAATAGTTGCACTGAATAATCAAATACTATTGGATCTAGATGGAGCACCCTTCCTACTGAGTCTCCACCATTACAAGAGATTATCACGTTAAAACAAATTGACTTTCTTGGTGTTGATAATTTTAATATGGTTTACTATCCATTTTTTTTGACACTCATCAACAACTTGAAAGTTAATTTGGTTCGGAATATGCAATTGGTGGAATTTAAAATTCAAACACAACAAAGGCAATTGAGATACTCTAAGTATTTGATTTTGTGGTATGGTCGCGTACAATTTTTAACGGAGTGCTTAAAGTGGGGTGAGATGTTACTATTTGTTGCGCTTCATAGTGTGATAAATATTTGGATTTTTCGTGATGGGAGTGAATGGCATTACCTTTATGTATAGTTTTTTTGTTTTTGTTATTATTTATTTATTTATTATTATTATTTTTAGGTTAGTTATTATTATTTTTCTTTTTGTTGTGAGGACTAACATTGCAGGACGCTTCCGTTCAAGTTAGGGGGTCTTTTTCCCGCTATCTTATTTCTTGAGTAATTCTCCGTTTCGAGGTGATACCTTTCCCTTCTTTTTCTTTTATGTTCTATATTTTTATTCTTTTGCATTCAATGAGGACATTATAACACACAAATTCGTGTCCTGCAATAAACAAGACGAAAAGATGCACAAAATAATACTTTTTATTGATTTTGAATTGAAATGGGTACAATTCTCTAATAAATGCTCTTTAAATAAAGAAAAGAACAAAATCCTCTGATTCCGTCTCCGGAATTGCTGGCGTTCCAACGGCTTGAATGTTTGTTGTTGAATAGCACAAAGAGTAACTTTTTTTGAATCTTCAAGTTGAATGAACCGAACAACAAAGTTTGAAGATGACTTGAACTTTGGAGTTTGGTCTTTAAATTCTCCAAGAATTTTGGTTTGTTGAATAATTTGAGTTGCTGAAAGATTTGATGCGGTGGACTTGCAAAGAAATCAGCACGAGTTTTGGTGCTTGATGATTCTCTGCAGGATATTGAAGAATGCTTAAGTTCTTGAAGAGTGTTTGAGAGCTCTGAAGAATGCCAAGCAAAAGGTCTTTCTCTCCCTCATATGAGCCTCTATTTATAGGCTCAAGGAGAGAAAAGGCAAGTATGGCAAGATCTTATAATAAGATCTTTGATTGGCTTGATTTGATTGGCTTGATTGATTTGATTTGATTGGATCTTGATCCCATTTCATTTCCTATGTAAGAAGATTTTATACTTATTTTTTAGGGAATGATTTTAATTTAAAAGAGAAATAATATGTTTATTATTTGACTCTTTTTTTTTTGATTTATTTGAAGTGGGCCTGCATTTTTGAGCTTGTATACCTTAAACCCATTTGGGCCTTGGCTAATCAAGCTAGCCCAACTCTTTAATCTGTTAGGCTAATTAAGTTTGCCCAACTTACTTTGGTCTTCATTTTATCTCGAATGGATTGAGCCGTAGAAATTTGCCCGGCCTAATATTTATTCAAGCGCTTTGACCTATTAATCAAGATTATTTATTTATCTTAATTAACCGGACGGCTATTAAATCTTGCCAAAATTTTAGTGTCTACAAATTGCCCCCACTTCAAGTCTCAGGCGGATGCTTACTTGCTAGCATTGAAGGCGAGGCTTGAAGTACCTTGTTTGCCGACTGGCTCATTTGAGTTTAACATTAGCTCGTCGTGGACATGCTAACAGAATGAAATCCTGGGCAATTAAAAAAAAAATGTACTTTTGAATTGACACCTGTAATTGTTGAGATTTGTCTTCCATTTGTAGAAGAATTGCATGCAAAATTCACTTGCCGCCTTGTGACCACTTTGTGTTTTTTATTTTTTATTTTTTTTTTGTGGAGAAAAATTCACGTGCACTTCACATCTCTGATGGCAAGAGTGGAGTTGCTTTGGAAAGGATTCCAATAAATCAAAAGCCGGACTATGTTTGATAAGTGTGTAAGGCCCTTGGGATGGGATTATTAATCCTATGGGGTGATTAATACTTTGTTTAGTAATCACAAGGGATTAGCAATTCCACACTTACATGGGATTCACAATACCATGTTGGACTAGGTATTAGTAATCCTATCTCATGGTTTCTAATGCCAAATTACCTCATTGCCCATGCTATTTTTTATAACCGGATGTCTAGAGTCACCGCACCACACGGCCACCTCACGCCTATTGGGCCCATTTCGGGTTCCACAAAAATACAGAAAAATATTCATAAATTTCAAAACAATATTTTATAGGGCCCTATCTCCAACGGATATCGGTAAATATGTTTCCTGAATTCGCAGATGTGCGGCGGCCATGTCGTGCGGTGGTCGTATCATTGTTGTTTTGATAACGTATCTTCTTCTTAAGCAAGCAAACCACAACTAAAATAATATTGCTTGATGAAAAAAAGAAAAATAAAAAAAATCTGGAACAATTAATGAATTCTATTTTAATTATATGGTTGAGAGTCATTGAGAAAATTATGGTCGTAATCCAATTTCATCCAAACTTTTAAACAAAATGGCCTACAAAGAAAAGGAAAAAAAAAGTGAAACAATTTTCTTGTACTTAGTTTTAAATAGAAATGATAGAAAATAATATGCAATATGAGAAGAAAAAAGAAAAGAAAAGAGTAGGTTAAAGTAATGAAAATAATAGTACCAGAATTTTGGGTTAATAATTTTTAAATTTTATTCTTTGTTAGTTTCTCCATATTTTATTTAAAGATGGAGCATTTTTATAATAATCGGATATTTTTTATAACCCTTGTTTGTATAAGGGTAAAAATGGAAATGGATACTTTCAATCCAATCCTATCCTATGTAAAACAAACATGCAAATAACAATCCTCCCTATTAATCCCGTGCAAAACAAACATGCACATAGGATTGGCCTTCTCATTAGGAATCCCATCTCATTACAAATCTCAATCCTAATCCCATCTCATTACTAATCTCACCACATCTTACTCACTTATCAAACGAGGCCTCAATGTTGGAATGATTTTGTTGTATACTGGTATCCTTATTAATTTGCTGGAAAATGTCTACTTTCCTTGTTCACTAATATTATTGGGTGTTGAAAGTCAACGTCAGAATCAAGGCATGATTATATGAATTTTCTTCCGCACGAGAGATTTGATCTTTAGAATTGAGCCTTGTCAGCTTCCTTCATTAGAAAATTCCAAGAGAACTCTTTCAAATCCATGTATGGTTTGGATTTGCACGTGAGAGCATCCTTAATGGTAATGATTCCATATTTTACTCCCGTCTTTTGTATTCTCCATAAAAAGAATATTAATTTTCCCCTTCAGATTTTAAACCGAAGGCAATGATCATCAATTACTTCCATTTTTTATGTTTTCCCAAAGGAAAGAAAGTATAATTTGCATACTGACACAATCCTTGCAAGGCGTAGACCCATGATATGGTTCCCATTATCAATCACAAATATAGTCTTTCCTTTGCCACTTGGTTTCTTTTAATTGGGAGGGCCAAACAACTTTCCTTAGGAAACCCATGAGCCACTTGTATATAACAGATGTTGGAACACACAATGGCTTCGTGCCTTTCCTTCATCCACCGCATCGGAACGCTGCCACAAGTCCAAAAGGCTACGGAAAGGGTACTCGAAGGTAAAGGCTCTCCCTTATTCCATTGCATGCGTCTGCAGATTTCTCTTATTTCAATTTTTTTTTTTATTTGTTTGATCTTGGTTTAGCATGACAGATTTGCTTGCCCGTAAAATAAATCAACTCATTGGCACGAGACGATTGTTGTCCGACTTGCGGCTTCCATTTCAAACACTTCTTAGTTAGTGTGGGAATGAAAAGATGTTTTCTGCATAAACCAGTGACCATCATGCATGCTTGCCTTTAATTCTTCTTTTTTTGTGAGTGCACTGCATTGAACTCAAATTTGTGGGGTCATTTGACTTGTGGAGGGAATCCTTTCGTGCTGACGCGAGCCCTTGTCTTCTTATAATCATTAAGACTTCATGCATTGTACAGTATTTCAAAATTGACCAGAAGCTGCCGCCCCCCCGCCCCTGCTTTTTTTTGGATTTGTAAGCAGAACAGTTTGCGAAGCCATCTCTGCATTTCTTGCTTGCTGCCCCCGCTACAGTATAACGAGGTATATTACTTTTAGCAAAGTTCGCAAAGTTTGGAGATTTTTTTTTTTTCAATCGCTTGGCTTTCCATTATTCTATGGCATACGTAACACTTTGACCGTAGCGGAAAATGCGCATAGTGGACTAGTCATTGGCTGGTTATCTAAGCACTTTTCCTACCTTTTGAACCATAGGTGGCTAGTTTGACTTCACGGAGAATGTGCCTAGCAGGCTAGTCCTTGACTAGTTATCTAGACACTTCTCCACACCCAGAAACAATAGGTGGTTAGTTTGACTTAGCGAAGAATGCGCCGGTGGGCTAGTCCTCGACTAGTTATCTAGACACTTCTCCGCACCCATAGACCATAGGTGGTTAGTTTGACTTAACGGAGAATGCGCCTAGTGAACTAGTCCTCGACTAGTTATCTAGACACTTCTCCGCACCTGTAGACACCCTATTCTGGATCATCCGGATAATGCTGTTTTACGGTCTTTTTATTTCCCCGATGATGATTATGATTAAGAACAGTCTAAGGTCGATGGTGTGTTTGAGCTTTTGAGTGTTCCGAGCCTCATCCAAACTCTTTCAATACCCGTTTCAAGCCCTTAAAGCCAGAGCTAAATGGCCCCAGGAAAACCAAATTTGCTTACGCTAGCCCTGTTCTGACGTACACCAGTTGACTGCCACGTGTCAGTCATCGACCGTTGACTCTGTCCTCACTGGCGCACGCACGTCCAGGCCTGGTGCACGCCAGTCAAATCCAGTCAAAGCAGCACTATTCAATCACGTGCTCGGGACTTTTGTGGCCACCGTGACGTAGTCCACAGTTCCTGATGATTACAGTCGTTCGGCCGGCTCCCCCTCTCTCTTACACCCCCTTTCAACCCAAGTCCCATGCATTTAATGCATGGGACTCCTCTCTTAACCCAACCAAAGCCCTTAACCACAGCTGACCAGCCCCTCCTCTGGCCACTCTCTCTTTATAAACCCCCCCTTGCATTCATTTGCAAGGGGTTACCAACATTAAGAGCCCAAGCTCCCTTTCTCCTTCCTTTTGCTTTCTCTTCTCCTCCATTGAAAGAGAAAGAAGTGGAGTACTCCCACACATTCCCCACTGATATTCAGCCATCATCTAGCCTTCATCTTCCACCTCAAAGATCAAAACCACCATCAAACCTCAAACCCAAAGGTATACCACCTTTGCGTGGCCTTTTGTTTTTAATCCCTGAGTGGAACCAGAAGGGCCCAGGCTAGTAACCAATACTAGCCCTGGTCTTAAACTAGTAAAATAAAAGATCGAATGAGATGAAAGATGGCGCACGCCAGTAATATCAGGCCGTACGCCATTCATGGCAGTACGTGCACTACTGACGTGGGGATCATTGATCATCCATTTATTGCTTATATTTTCTTTCATCACCTTATAACATGCTAATAACTAGTCTACTGCTTTCTGTACTCTTTAACTGTTAGCCGTAGCTTTCAATGCTTGTTCCTTTTTCTTGTTCTAGGGGGCCTCTGGGATCTTTCTGGTCATGTTCCAGAGCCCAGATGATGCAAAACCAAGTACTGGACAAGAGACATGACTGGCATATAGTCTCCTAAGACCGGCGTACGACAGTCACGCCAAGGTCCAGTGGCTGGCTCTTGTATTGTAGCTTAGTTCTGGCCTCTTGCTATCTCCCCACTCTATTTATGGGGTTTCCTATCTGTTTTCATGGCTTTAAGTCATTTCATATATTTGTATCTATAAATATGATTGCTCTATAAACTATATGGTTTGTCCTGGGTATGCACTGGTCCATTCCAGAGCCCAAAGGGTTGCAAACAAAGACTGTGAGTGCATAGGAGTGGTGTACGCCAGTCTTGAGGTGGCGTGCGTAGGTCGTATCGGTATGCAGTGGCCTGACCAGTGCATACTGGTGTGTTGCTTGCTCACACCTCTAAAAGACAGTGTACCCCATCTTGTTCAAGCTGCTCTCAGTGCTTGTTCTCAATCTATATTCATTATTGCAAGCAAATCATCATCCTCAAACATTTTTCACATAAATGCAACTTGTTACAGTATTAATCCCCATTAATTGTTCCCCCGCCCTAACTGGCTAAAAAATGATCAATGAGAGAAAAATGCAAACGTTTTACAAAAATGCCTTAGTAGAGACCGATCTCCGGATTGGGAGAGAGGAGTGCCATAAAACCCTTCCCCTCTCGTAACCTGGCTCCCGAACCTCAGATATCGAAGGTGACGACGGACCAGTCTACGCCTTTTTCAAATCAAACAAATTTTCAAGTCAAACAAACGTAGCAAATGTTTTCGAGTTCGGTTCCTTGGGTGTTTCACCGCTAAAATCCGAGTGGCGACTCTGAATCGAGGCGTTTCACCACGCTTTTCCAAAAGAGGGCCGTACCCAATTTTATAAATAAAATCTTTGGGGCGTGTGCCCATAGCACCCATAGATCATAGGTGGTTAGTTTGATTTAACGGAGAATGCACTTAGTGGGCTAGTCCTTGACTAGTTATCTAGACACTTCACCACACCCATGGACCAAAGGTGGTTATTTTTTACCTTGTGGTTTGGAGGATGCGCCTAGTGGGCTAGTTATTGACTAGTTATCTAGACACTTCCCCACCCCAATTGGAGAGGGTTGGATGTTTACCATCATGGAGAGGGATCCGGATCCTCTCCAAAGATTTCTCTCCAAACATCTTCCAAACCTTTTTACAAGAACTTGACACCGCATTAATGAACCAATCTAACGGTCCAGATGAAGCCAGCTTTACAACTTCCAAGTTCTGTAGTAACACGGCACCGTTTCATTCTTTGCTTGCAAACGGTTGCTTAACCCAGCCCTCTTCTCCGTTTCTGTTTTCCATCTCCTCTACCTATACGAGTCACGATTTCAACAGTTCCAGTTCTACCCATAGTCCCATACCAAGCACACTCTCTCTCTCTCTCAATCCCAACTCCTCCCTCCCTTGGCATTTCTTCTCTTCATCGACAATACACAAAATAGTTATCTATTCAAGAAAATTTTTACATTCATGGATTCAAATCCCAAGTAAATTGACCAATCTCTGATGTAAACGGTTCATCAACACAAACGACGAATTCAAAACAAACCCGCAATTTTTATCAGCGGCATGGAAAATCAAGACAAAATCCTAATCAATTTTGTATTTTTTTATCTTAAAATCCTAATCAATTTACAAACGCAAAACGAAATAAAAAGAAAAAGAAACCCTAAATCTGTAGAGATTCTGATCCGGGGAGATCAGTAGCTTTCCACATGGAGATAAGGATGGGGGATGAATCACCGTCCTTGAGTCAAATGGAGGTTGGAGCCGGACTGCTCGAATGGAGGTTTCAGTCGTCCTTGAGCTCGAGGAAAATGAGGGCCATATATGTTCTTTTTTGTTTGCAAGTATAGACATTAATTAGATTAAGCATAAATTTCGAGATTCAGAGACTAAATTTGGTTCAACTGGAACACGAGATGAGGAAATTTCAGTTTCGAAGAATTAAAGGGAACGAGATTATGGAGGTATGAAGGGGTTCTTCGTTGTCGTCTTCTCCCATTGCTGACTCTCTCTCTCTCTCTCTCTCTCTCTCTCTCTCTCCAGTCGACGTTGTAATTGATCGAAAGGGAAAAGTACAAGGCGAAACGTTACTCCGTTAGGTTGCCGTTTGCAGCAAAGAATGAAACGGTGCCGTGAAACTACAGAACTTGGAAGTTGTAAAGCTGGCTTCATCTGGACCGTTAGATTGGTTCATTATTGCGGTGTCAAGTTCTTGTGAAAAGGTTTGGAAGATGTTTGGAGAGAAATCTTTGGAGAGGATCCCGATCCTCATGGAGAGTGCGCCTGGTGGGCTAGCTTATGCCTAGTTATCCGGGTGCCTCAGCACGTCCTATGACCGTAGGCTAATTATATCTTTCTTATAACATGAGCTTTTTCTTGTAAGTTTCTTTAGTCTCTTTTCCTTTTTGCACCCTATTTTGCATTGTAGGCATGGCTTGCTTCAAGAATTTCCAAGAAGGTTCCATGACTATTCTTATTGACCCTACTGATAAAGTTGAGAATGGGACCACTTTGACTGTTCATCCCGCTTTCCTTGGTGCATGGGCTCTTCAATATAAGCCTATAGGTGACGTGCTTCATCCTCCATTGTGGGTTATCAAGACTAATTGCCAGGTTATTGGAAGCAAGTCTGATTCTCAGGCATTGCTCTTGCAGTCAGCTCATCACGATGAAGAGACAGATCAACCTACTCCATTCTCCCTTCTTGGCCATAGGACCCAGACTGAATAAGCAGTTTGGGGAAACACTTTAAAATCGATTGTCGATCCTTTGTATTGCGAAGGGTATTGGGAGTGGCTAGAATACATATTGAGTCATCATGAGCAAATGTTGAAGAAGGCGAAGATTTATGAGGCCATATACGCTTCTTTGTTTTCATACGATCGACTCAAAAGTGTCATGTGACATTTCTGCGAATTATGGAGTTCATCCTCCAACACTCTGCATACTGCTGTGGGAGAAATGTCCATTTCTCTTTGGGACTTGCGAGCACTTGGTGGGCTTCCAATTTTTGGTTTAATATGATGAGGCCATTCCACGTGTAGATGAGTTAATCGGCGTTGATAAGGATAATACGTATTATCTCCCGATGAACTGTCGCTACCTTGTCTTTGCCTATCATCGTCTTCTTGCAGACTTAAAGAAAGGTGAAGTGAAGGTTGATGCCTTGGTGAAGTTTTGGTTAAAAGGGAAGATTTCCTATTCCAAGTCATCGAAGAAGACTTCTCGGAACAAGACCCAACGACCTGCTAATGTTAACAATCCTTCTGGTACCATTGGCGAAGCTCAAGTGCGAACACCCAAGCAGGAAGAAGTTTTCACCATTTTGGGGGTCAAAAAGACACAAAAGGATATTGCCCATCTGGCAACTTTTCTTGCTTGTTGGTTATGCAAATTTGTTTTGCCTGTTGGGAGTTGCGAATTGATCAGACTTGGGGTTTTCAAAGTTGCTGCCATGATGGCTCGTGGTACAAGATTCTGCCTTGCCGTCCTTGTACTGGCGAGCATTTATAGAGGATTAAATGATATTGCTAAATCTCCTAATCCTGGGAAGTGTGATGCTGTCTTTCCTATCCATTATGTTTATGCATGGTTAGGAGAGTACTTCGGCACCCATTTTAGCAATAGCTCCCAACCATCGCTTCAAAAACCAAAGATGATTAGATATGGTGGTGAAAGGGTGGCTGAGCAGTTTAATGAGGCTGAAGCGCTCGACCTATTCCGAAAGTGTGATGGTCTGGTTATGGATCATTTTGCACAACGAGAGGGCAAAAGCAAAGAATTGGTTGACGACGGTCAGCTCAGTGATTGGGAGATGGAGTACCTCATCAGCATTCGATCTAGATATCTGACATTGCGGAGTGGTTCCACTAAATTCATCGAACCATACAGCCCTCATAGATTCAGCCGACAGTTTGGCTTTACTCAGGATGTACCAGGGAGACTTAACGTTAACCTTCGTATTTGTAGCTTGAAGAGTATTGTTAAGCATTTCGAGTCCCTTATTCGTGAAAAGTCTCAGAGCAAGTTGAGGTTGCCAAACTGTGCTAACCGTCGAGCCATTCCCATTACCAAGGCATATCTGGAATGGTGGTCTCATATTTACGGAGATTATTTTCAAAGCTCGGCCGAGCACTCTGCGAGGGGTAAGCGTCCTGCCTCTCCCAAGCAACAAGTGGATAAGGCCAAAACACTTGCTACCGCTGAACCACGCACTGACCTTCGTACCACACGAGTGAATGGTGGAAACCACGACCTGGTTAGAAGTATTATTCCTCTTAACAAAACAACCGATGAAAGGAGCAGTTGTGAGGATCGCAATTGGCGCCACCTTCAAAAGAAATCTGGTTGCGGCATTGCTAAAAGGGTCGATGTTTCATTTAATGATATGGACAAGCTCCTTGAAGGTGTCCCAAGTAGCAGTCAACCAATTCAGGCCAATCAGGTTGAGGTAAGGAATTTTTTTTTTATTCCAACCAATATTTGCATGTTATATCTCCAAACACCAACAAATTTTTTTTTCTTAGTTGCAGGAAGGTGATATTATACATAACTCTAAGGATGAAAACTTTATCCTCCTTGATGAGCAGTCTATGAGTGGAGAATCAGTTCGCGGCCCATCTTCCTTTGATTTGGCGCTACGACAACGACAAAATCATGCATTTGGGGCAATCTGTCTTCCACCTTCATTAAACCGTCTTAAGCTAGGTCCAGCTGCACCATCGACCGTTACTGCATTTGATATTGGAAGTACTATTGTTGATGCTCGTCGTGTCGCTTGTTTGATTCTGGATAACAACATTAAGAGTGTTTTACGCAAGACCCCTCTTGAGAAGATAGCATACTTGAGGCCAAAGTTGCAAAAGATTTATGATGAGTTTTCAAAATTTCAAGTGGATTATTCTCCACTCCAAATCCAGATAGAGAAGCACATATAGAATGCTGGCAACTATATTTTGATGAGATCTGGTTTTGATAGTGGGGTGACTTTGGAGGTGCAGGTGCAATGATTGGCGGATGTAGACCAACGTCTTACCAATGCTTTGGCTCTCGATGGCCAAAAAATGCAATGCGCTCAAGTACTCAATTTTGAATTAAATTGCATTGGTCCGAAGAAAGTTAAACTGATGAAGGAGCTGGAGCTGTTAGATTTGCAGGCAAATAGGCTCAAGGAATCAATTGATGGGATTGATGTAGAGAGAGCTCATGATCAGCATGTTATCGCAAATTGGCAAGCAAAACGGGCTACTTTAGAGGTAGCTGAGGTGATCGAGAAGGATGATATGGAAGTGGTTAATAATCTGGAGCAACTTTTGAAGTCCGAGCAAGACGAAATCCAGAATTTGGCTTGGCTACCTTAGTTCTTATTTTGCTTTCCTTTAGGCTTGTTTAGTTTGCTAGATGAGTGTTTCATTTTCACCGCAAATCATGTCTTGTGTTTATGACGCTTAGTATAAGACAATCACTTTATTATTTAAATAAAAGCTTTTCTCATACTTTTAGCTGTTCACAGTTCATTCTCTTGCGGGCCCAATTTTTTTTTTTGGATTGACTGTACTCGAGAAAAATTCTCAAGTTGCCTACGTACCCTTGGAAGGGATCAAGTCAAAACGTAGTTCAAATATGATGAATCTTTTTTTTTTTTTGGGCCATACACAGTTTTAGCTCATGCGGGCCAGGAGCATCGTGCAGTTTATGCTCGTGCAATTAGGAGTAGGAGGTCTCAGGGATAGTTACGCTTCAAGAATTTTCCATTGATTGGACCAATTCTGAAACCTTGTTCATCAGCTATCTTGTACGCTCCGCTGTTGTAGACTTCCACCACCACATATGGACCATCCCATTTTGACAAGAATTTGTTGCGGGTTCGACGATTAGTGATGATGGGTCTTCGCAGTGCAAGCACTAAGTCTCCAAATTTAAAAGAGCGAGGCTTAACCTTTTTGTCGAAAGCTTTAGAGATTCGAGCTTGGTAGCATTCCAATTGTTGTTGCGCTTCCAATCTCTTCTCGTCTAGTGCTTCTAACTCAGCAAGGCGGAGCTTTGCATTTTCTTCATTAGTCAAGTCTTCTTGGAGGGCTATATCCTTAGTGATGGAATTTGTCGCTCTAGTGGAAGAACAGCTTCAACACCGTACACAAGAGAGTATGGGGTCGCTTGAGTAGGGGTCCTATACGTTGTTCAGTATGCCCAAAGAGCTTCTTCAATCCTTTCATGCCAATCTCACTTAGACTTTGCGACTATTTTTTCCAAGAGGTTGCTCAACGTTTTGTTAAATGCTTCTGCGAGCCCATTAGCTGGGCAATATACATTGAGGAGGTTCTTTGCATTAAGTCAAACTTGTCGCAAAGCTTATCCATTAGCTTATTGACGAAGGGCGTTCCATTGTCAGTGATGATGTGACGTGGCACCCCATACCGAAAGATGATATTTGACTTGATGAAATCAACAACGGTTTCCTTTTTGACTTCCTTGACCGGAATAGCTTCAGCCCATTTTGAGAAGTAGTCCGTTGCAGCCAGAATGTACAAATGGCCGGCAGAAGACTTGGTAAGTGGTCCAACTGCATCTAACCCCGATGCATCAAATGGCCACGAGGCAACTGTATGGTGCAATGGTTCTAGTGGTTGATGGATAAAGTTTGGATGGAATTGGCAGGCTTGGCATCTTCTCGTGTAATTCAGACAATCCTTGACCATAGTAGGCCAGTAGTATCCCATCTTTTTTGCTCGAAAGTGAAGTTTTGGACCAGATTGATGTGCCCCACAGATCCCAGAGTGGGATTCTTCCATTGCTTGCTGGGATTCTTCTTTCCCAAGACAGCGGAGAAAGACACCTTCGAATGATCGATGAAATAAAGTATCTTTGAAAAAGATGAATCGAGGAGCTCGTCATCTTATCTCTGCCCTATGTCAACGGTCATTTGGAAGCTTTCCATGTTGGAGGTAATCAATCAGGGGTTGTCTCCAATCATTGTCTTCAATGGGCACGACTGTGATTGCATTTGCTTCTTCGAGTCGGCAGTCCAACAACTGTGGTAATATCCATTGTTCGCACACATGGACGTTGACATTCTCGCTTTCTTGCAATGCCAAGGTGGTTGCCAGGTTAGCTAGTGCATCTGCCATGTGATTCTCCTCTCGTGGCACATGCTCAAGTGTCACTCCTTCAAGATTTTTCAACAAGTGAGTTGCATATTGAAAATATGGGACTAAGTCATCTTTCCTCAGTTCATAGTCACCACATAGTTGGTTAATTATTAGCTTGGAGTCTTCTAAGATCTCAAGGTCTGCAATCTTCATTTCAATAGCTATTTGAAGACCAAGAATCAAAGCTTGATACTCAGCGACATTATTTGAACATTTTTCGCTAAGTATGAATGCGTAAGGTAGGACTTGCTTTTGTGGAGAGACAAAGATGACGCCAGCTCCAGCCCCTTCCAATCTAGCAGCCCTGTCAAAGAACATCGTCCAGGGCTGAAGAACCTCAATAAATAGCACATCTTCATCTGGGAACTCTTCGGATATTTCCCAATCAGTTGGGATAGGATAATCCGCCAAGAAATTTGCTAATGCTTGCCCTTTTAGTACCTTATGTGGGACGTATAAAGAGGAGAGACCACCTTACTAAGCGTCCTAAGAGGATAGGTTTGGACATGACGTACTTGACTGGGTCCGCTTTGGCCACGAGATGAATTGTGTGTGCTTGAAAATAATACCTTGGCTTTTGCGAGGAGAAGACGAGTGCCCAGCACATCTTTTCAACAGGTGAATACTTGAGCTCGTTTTCAGTCAATCTTCGACTCAAGTAGTAGAGTGCTCATTCTTTGTTCTCTTCATCATTTTGCATAAGCATTGCCCCCAGTGACTCCTCTTGGGAAGCTATGTAAAGTATTAGTGGTTTTCCGGAAATAGGAGCCCCTAAAACTGGAGAATTGAGCAAGTACGTTTTAATACTTTCAAAGGCATTTTGACAAGCGTGATCCCAAATGAGCTTGCATAGCCATAGAGCAAGACGATTCTGAATGGTTCAGCAAATCTGAGTGCTTTGGCGAAGAAGGAGAGGATCCTGAATGTGAACCCGAACTAGAATCTACATCAGAAACTGAATGAGTTGGAAGAGGGGAGCTTGCAGACATGGAACTTTCAGAATTGGATGGAAGCTTTTTGGAGCCCTCTTCTTCCTTCTTAGTTGCATGTGTGGCAACACCTCTGCGCTTGCCAAGTGGCACCTTTGCTGGGTTAACTTTTGGCTTAGCTCCTTGATTTGCGACGATATTGGTCACCTTTGCTTTGCTACGCGTCGCAGGGCCAGTAGCAGTGCTACCGCTATTCTTGGCAATGGCGGTATTCTTGCTAGTGTTTTTGTTGATCAGGCAGGCTTGAATCTTCTTAGAAACCATTTGTGAAGAACTTGACTTTGGAGAAAGAGATGAGAGGTAGAGAGGTCCCACTGGGCGTGCCAAATTTGTAACACACAAATTTGTGTCTTGCAATAAAGAAGACGAAAAAGGTGCACAAAATAATACTTTTTATTGATTTTGAATTGAAAGGGGAATAATTCTCTAATAAATGCTCTTTAAATAAAGAAACGAACAAAATCCTTTGATTCGATCTTCGGAATTGCTGGCGTTCCAACGGCTTGAATGTTTGTTGTTGAATCGCACAAAGAGTAACTTTCTTTGAATCTTCAAGTTGAATGAACCGAAGAACAAAGTTTGAAGATGTCTTGAACTTTGGAGTTTGATCTTTAAAATCTCCAAGAATTTTGGTTTGTTGAATGATTTGAGTTGCTGAATGATTTGATGCGGTGGACTTGCAAAGAAATCGGCACGAGTTTTGGTGCTTGATGATTTTCTGCAGGATATTGAAGAATGCTTGAGTTCTTGAAGAGTGTTGAGAGCTCTGAAGAATGCCAAGCAAAAGGTCCTTCTCTCCCTCATATGAGCCTCTATTTATAGGCTCAAGGAGAGAAAAGCCAAGAATGGCAAGATCTTATAATAAGATCTTTGATTGACTTGATTTGATTGGCTTGATTGATTTGACTTGACTTGATTTGATTTGATTGGATCTTGATCCCATTTCATTTCCTATGTAAGAAGATTTTATACTTATTTTTAGGGAATGATTTTAATTTAAAAGAGAAATAATATATTTATTATTTGACTCTTTTTTTTAAGATTTATTTGAAATGGGCCTACACTTTTGAGCTTGTATACCTTAAACCCATTTGAGTCTTGGCCAATCGAGCTAGCCCAACTCTTTAATCTGTTAGGCTAATTAAGTTAGCCCAACTTACTTTGGTCTTCATTTTATCTCAAATGGATTGAGCAGTAGAAATTTGCCCGGCCTAATATTTATTCGAGCGCTTTGACCTATTAATCAAGATTATTTATTTATCTTAATTAACCGGACGGCTATTA
>BPLS01022099.1:0-10661 GCA_019656275.1 Rhododendron kiyosumense | reverse complement strand
GTTTATTTATTTGCAATATTGTGTCCATTATATTCATTTTCTTAAGAATACCGCTTGTTAATTCGGCGTTGCAAATTAAGTAGGAAGGAGAGAAAGGTAATCAATATTCCCCCAACTACCAACTACAAGAAAGAAACTTCGACCCCAAACTTCTAAATTTCAATGAAAACACTTTAACGCTTTTGACGCATAATAATTTTGACTTTTGTGCTTGATAAAAGGCTCTAACTCAAAATTGTTTATCAAGCAAGATTTTCGATTATCAAGCACCTGAGATTATATATCTACCAATTTTAGTTCTTTTTGTTAGACTTTGTCCCATATCACTCAAGTGAGAGTGTTAGACTTTATTTCACATCGCTTATTTAAGCTATCCAAGCTTGATTAATACCGTATATTTTAGAGGCTAGTACTCTACCTATAGCCAATTGGTTTTAGGTTGGAACCCTCCAAGAAATCTAATATGGTATCAAAGCTAGGTCTTAGATGGTCTCACCTCTTGTGGTAGAGTCGCTGTCGCCCGGAGCAAATCTCTTGGTCAGCTCATCAATTCGCACCTTCATGTGCATCCAGGCTACACGTGAGGGGGAGTGTAGACTTTGTCCCACATCTCTCATCTAAACCATCCAACCTTGGTTAATACTCTCTCCATTCCAAATTCTTAGTCCTCTACGATTTTACATGTAATTTTCAAAGGCCTGTATCTCTCAATGTATATTGTTTGAAATATGCAATATGGATCTTATTTGATATATTTCAATTATTTCTATAAAACAATGTTTTTAAAAACATAAAAAACAATATACATTGAGATATATAGGCCTTTGAAAATTGCACGTAAAAATAAAATCAAAGAAAACCAAGAATTTGGGGCGGATGAAATATATTCTAGAGGTTACTCCATCTATAGTCAATTAATTTTATGTTGGAACTCTCCAAAAAATCTAATACTTTTTCTGGATGATATTCACAATAGAGATTCACAAAATGGCTTACAAAACAAACAATAATGCTCGTGGTGGGGCCTAGGGCTTTGATGGTATCCATCTCCTTTTTGGCTCTAAGCAATCTGGATTGTAACTTACCTATGCAAAAATTGGTCATTCTCTCTAGCCTGATAATTTTGACAATAGATTGAAGTTGACTTCTTTGTTTGTTTGTTACCGTAGTTTCTTCTGACCAAGGGATCCTTAGTGCGCCAATGCACTACGGGTGTGTAGGGTGTCATGATGTGTGCAATCAAAATTTTGTCATTGTGATCTAAATTGTACAATTTGTAGAAATCGCTGATCTCTTACGTGGAAGTTGAAAATTGAGTTAATCGGACATTGATACCTACATGGTCCAGAATTCCAGATAGATTTGTCTCACAATACATTTTTAAAACTACATTGGCCATCCATTTTTTGTATACTTAGGCCCCGTTCCATTAAGGTTCTTTTTTTTTTAAACTACTTATTTCCCGTTTTACAAGACAGTTCATTCTCTCACAATACATCACATTTAATATAAAAAAATAAGTATTAATTCTGAAAAAAAAATACTTATTTTAGTTAGTAAATATGGCCAATGAGTTAAAGATATTTAGTCAATACAAATGTTTTACTAAATGATCATATGCCCAATCTACTCTACAAAATGAAATAGTGATTTAAATCTTGAAATTTGGTGCATGAGGGTAATCTACAGCGTGAAATGAAAATAGAGATGGGGAAGTAATTTGATTCACAAATTATTTCGCTTCTCTTTATGCTTCAAAACTCCTCCTATAACTCCAAGATCGAAATACAATCTTCTTAATAACTTGGTATAACAAGGCCCTAACCGTTGGGCCAACTTTGTTGCTCAAACCAAAAAGCTACAAATAGTGTTTGTTTCTTTTTCTTCTCAAACAAAAAAAAAAAATGATATGAGGGGATAATCAATCGATAAAGTTTCTGCATGTGTATGATTGGCCCCGTTCCCGAAATCTTCTTAAAAAATAAGTATTTATTTTGGAATTTCTCAAAGAAAAATAAGAAGGGTTGTTTCACCAAGCCCAAATAAGCAGCAAATTTTACATTTTTAAACTCAAAAATAATGTGAATGAAAAATAATTTTTAATTTTTTTTGCACCGTATTAAATATCTCAATGAGATCTATCAAATAAGATCCATATTAATAGAAAAATTATTTGAATAAACACATAATTTTTGAGCTTTAAATTGTCTTCTTAAAAAATAAGTATTTATTCACCATTTTGTGAAACATATCTTATTATTAGACAAAAAATAAGTTCTTAAACCCGTTCTGAAACGGGGCCTAAAGAAACCACCCCTGCGACATAAAGAGCCAAGATCGGCCGGTTAATCTGGATCTGGAAATACTACAAACGAACGGGGATTTGCAGGTGCTCCCTCTACGTTGGAAGGTAAATTTTTTTTTTTTTTCCTTTTTCAAAAAAGTGAAAGATACCAACAATATTATTCCATGCAATAGCACTGTTCAATAAAGTTAGACATGGGCTCTGACCACATTTCTCTGGTAGGGCCAAAAAAATCATAATCACCTCCATTCTTGGATGGGCTGGTATTTTGCCACTTCTTCGAAGCCCATCCCATTGCTATTTTTTTTGCCTCAAAAGTTTCACGCTTTCACCATATCGGCTACAAGCCTGAAGGCCCTGAACAATACTCAAGCCCTAAAGTGAACGTAGTAATGTTCCAAAACATAGAACCACAATCCAAAGAAAGTCCACAACAAAGAAAATTCAGGAATCTTAGCATAACATGCAAGTAACCTTAGTCACGTAATATATATATGTGTGTGTGCGCATGAACGCGAGCGCGAGCGGAAAAGTGACCCCCAAAAATAGCCTAATTAAGCTACAAAAATTCATTAGAGCGAGAATTGAGAATGGAAGCACATAGCAAAGATTAAAAGGGGAAACGAATTAGTGTCGTAGTAAAGAATTATGTGACTTATAAGATAACACCAAGGATGATGATTTTTATACTTTTGCATAACTGCGTTTTGAATTTTGTTATTCAGTGTTTAGAATTACAAATAATGTAATTTTCAAAGTATACTAAAAGACAAATTTTAAAATGCATTTGTAAACAACAAGAATATGATCGAAAAAAATCAAGTTCCTAATGCCAAAATTCAGCCAAACTCATGGCACGAAAAAATTACAGAGAATTTTATTAGTCTCACCAACTAACGCGAACCTGGTGATGTTTGAAGTAAGCCTTACTATGTTAGGGTATGTGCAATATCTAGAAGGGCAAGCTATGCAATTGATATCCATGTATTTTTCCCTGATGTGTACACGTTATTCGGGTATATTTTCTTCATTTTCCCAGTATTTGTTTAGGGTTATAAACATGATTAATTCGCTAATGCGTAAATAGAGAACTCCAAATCTGTGTAATAAATAATATCCACAAGAAGCTACCTACCATGCAGATTAAGGACAAAAGGAGATGACAAATAGCAATTCTTCTGAAATTAGTACAGAATCTGTATCTTTACGACGAAACCATTGGAATAGGAAGGATGTGTGCTTCTGAGGGTGATGAGTGCTAATTAATGCTGCTTTGAAGAAAACGCGAAGTCGAAAGCGTCAAGAACTGGAACCGATTGAACCCTACACGGATGTTGATTTGTCATGTCTGTTACTACAATTTCTCTTGAGGGAGGGCCTACTCAAGTTGTGGGACGTGTCTATGGGAGAAGACTGTCTATTGATCATGAAGAATCTGAGATGGAAGATGTTAGAATATGTGTGTGAACGTTATTCCCAAGTGAATATTCGGTACAAGTGATGTTCTGGAATCTCTGTCACTACTTCCATACAAATTGGACATTGAGCATGCAATAGCAAATCAATGCATCGTTCAAACTCCCAACAGAAGATGCGATAACTTATAAAACTTTATCGGTTTCTGCAACTTCTTTTGACTTTTGTGGCGTGGTTATTGCTACTTCTAAGGCCTGAATGCTATGTGCCAAGGTATCTGCTGCTTGGATTGCTGATATTTATGCCACGATCAAGTTGCCTCCTTTTGTTACCCCTGCTGCTGAAGAGTGGCTATTTGTATTGTTTTCTTTATTCCCTCATTGTTGGATTCTTTTTTCTCCTCCTCTTGACGTAGCTTTTGGCTCATGCTCTTATTAGGATTGTGATATACCCATTATTGAGTTATTAATATAATTTTTGTTGTTGATCAAATATAAAATAGAAAAAATTACAGGCCGGTCCTCTTTTTAGGTTGAGTTTCATCCTAACCCAAATACTTTTTACCGAACTTTCATAGGCTCGGTTATGTTATTTAATGACGTCTTTGCCCACCAAGATCCACTCCTGACTCCACAGATGTGAAAACTGAACTCGCTCTCCCCTCCTCTTTCTCTCTCAACCACTGCCACCTTCTCTCTCAACCACCGCCACCCCTCCGACACCCCAACACCTCTCTCTCTCCCTCCACTGATGGAGCAGCGCCGACCACCGCCTCCATCGCCGTCAACCGAGTTGGGAAAATCTTAGATTCCAGTTGAAAAAAAGGCGTAGTGCTGCTACGGCAGCAGCGGAGTTCTTCCTTTTCCGGCGTTCATGGAGGTTGAGCCGTTGATTACGTGCGCAACACCACATTGAGGCTGCTCCAACTTTTTAAGCGTCAGATCGTCTTGATTGCCGACTCGAGATATCGTCGTCAAAATCGTCGGAGGGATTCTTGGGGTTGTTGGTAAAGTAGCCGTAGTGTTGGAACTTGGAAGTAGTGTTGATTGTCGATTGATGTGCTGTGATTGCCGACTCGAGATCGTGGTATTTTAAGCTTTCTAAGGTAATTTGTTGATTTTCGAATTCTAAGGTGGTGTTTGACATTAATTACTCCAAGTCACTGAATCGAGGAGTTTTTCCGTGCCGAGCGGGTATTGCCGACATGGCACCCGCTCGGCACATCTGAGCTGTTCGATTCACTTTTAGATGGCTCGGATTGAAACATTTTCTCCTCTTATCCAACACTTTTGCTCTCTTTTTACTCTCTCTAATCCTGAGCCGTTTAAACACGCAATGAACGGCTCGGATACGCGAGCGGATACCACGTGGTACCCACTCGGCACTGAAAATTTTTCCTGCTGAATCTGTTATAATTAGGCCTTGTTTAAATAGTTTACATATGTGAATTGTATATGTGAACTGTATATTTTGGTGTGTATTTGGACTAGTTAAATTGTATAGTGGACTATGTGAACTGTGTGATAAACTATGTAAATTGAGTGTATTGGGGCTATGTAAACTGTGTATTTTTTAGTTCACATAGCCCAGTTCTCATAAACAGTTCACATAGTCCAATTCTCATAATCAGTTCTTATAGCCACTTCTTATAGCCAATTTTCATAGAAACAGTTCTCATAGCTAATGGTATTTTTGTCCAAATTAATATGGGTTAGGACTATTTTTAAAAAGATTGGATAAAAATATTATGTAGATGACTATTTTAAAACCAAAGTTAAAAAAAAGGGGTTGGGATTAAGGGTCATCATCGGGCCGGGCCGGCCCAGCCCGTCAAGTCGCGGCCCAAGCCCGCCCACGGGCCGGGCCGACCGGGCTTTTTCTTTTTGGCGGGCCGGGCGGGCCGGGCCACCTACCATAAATTGAAGCCCAAGCCCGGCCCACGGGTTAGCCCAATGGCGGGCCGGCGGGCCAAAAGCCGGGCGGGCTTAAATTTCCTTGGGCAAAACTAAAATAAGGGGAAAAAGGAAGGATTTTTTGGAATTTTGGGCTAATGGGTGGGCCCGTTTGCGGGCTTTTGGACGGGTATGCCGGGCGGGCCGCCGGGCGGGCTCACGGGCCGGGCCTATGGGCGGGCCGAGTAAAAATTCATAGGCCCGAGCCCGCCCATTACAAGCTACGGGCCGGGCTAGCCCGCCCGTTTCTCGGGCTCGGGCCGGGTAAAAGCCCGATGGGCCGGGCGGGCCAAGGGCGGGCCGTGGGCCGGCGGGCTAAATGATGAGGCTTAGTTGGGATCTAAAACTCCCAAAAGGAAAAGCTGCACATAAGGACGACTTCATACCCTAATAACTAGGGACGTACCTACATGAGGCACGTGCCCCCACTTGAAATGAAAATATTTTTTTTATATTTTTGTATAAATTAGCAAATTATGAAAGTGTGCTAATATATAAACATACACACTTGCATATATCTTGAAAATACATATATAAAATTAATTTTATGCCTGAATTACATCATATAGTGCATTTATACTTGTTGTTTTACGAGTTATTTATCTATTTGGAGATATTCTTTATTGATCTCTTTATTTTTAACTGTATGGGGGAAATGTTTTAAAATAATTTCATTAACAAAAATAACTCAATCATTTTGAGAGTCTGTGCTCATTTTTACCTAATTTAACTTATGTACGCATTATAAATTTTTGTAGTTAGTAATACATGCCTTAATTTTATATGATATGTGGTTGATTGAAAAAATAAACTTTTGCTAGTATGATTGACAAGTACCCCACTAGACTATATTATTAGATATGTCCCTGCTAATAACCCACCATGTAGAAGAGATGTTGCATGAGAAATTATATGGCAACAAGGAACTGATGGAAAAGGTGAACTAATCTAGTTCTCCACACGTTTAGCTCAGATGTATATAGTCTTTCGAAGAGTCTCTATTTTACACGCACTTCAATTAATTTTCTTAATTAGTTTACATTTCCAGACACTCCTATTCATCAATCACAAGAAAAAGTCTCTATGTTTTTGTTGATCGAAAACATGACGCCCATGCCACAATAAACATATTGAATTGTGCACCTAAACATAGAATTATTGAAAGACATATGATAATATCACTCCATATGTAAGTCACAAGGTATTCGATATTTTTCTCTCCCTATTTAGTTTACGTGCAAGATATTTAATCGTGGTGTTATGTAACAAGATATTATTGGCGAGAAAATCATTATATAGCATTTTCAACGTGAAATGTGCGCAAATTTAAGACTAACACAAACGTACGTAACACATTAGCAATTTTATTACCCAACCATAAGGATCCAAATCAAATGAACAATTAAGTAGGAGTGCAATTACATTCACAAAAGGAGAATCACTTTCCCATGCAATTTTAATCCTTTTCACCTCATTGCACCCACCTCAATATCCCATTCACTTCAAATTAAACCAACAAAATAACATACAGAAGCAAATAAAATAAATAGATTACCAGTAATTTAAAAAAAAAAAAAAAAACCCGGATTGGAACCAAATCCTTCATCCATCTTCAGCCTCTCTCTCTCCCGCACAGCGTACTTTCTCTCTGATCATCTCTCGCTCATCGCCCGGTGACCCTACCGCACCGCGTAATGTAGCTGCACCCGCGCGAATAAGGGTTAGCCTTCCCCCTCTTGTTACAGTTATAGTACGACCGGCCACGCTTGGTGCAGGGCACGTTGTTCGCCTGGAGCGCACCGTAGCTGATGTACCTCTGTCCCGCCAAGACGCGCCGGGTGAACTCCGTACCCACCATCCCCTCCTCGTCCTCGTCGATGAAATCGCCGACTCTCCCGACGCCGATGATGTGGGAGCGGGAGCGGGTGGGGTCATTGTCGAAGCGGGTGATGGATGAGAAGCTGTGGTCGTCGAAGGAGAGTGACGACCCGGCCGATAGCATGGCAAGGGCGAGGATCAGGAGGAAGAGCCCGACCCGGATGGCCATCTTGGAGGAGGGAGAAGAGATTGGGGAGAGAGAAAGAGGAAAGAGGGGCTTGATTTTTGTAGGTTAATGTTTTATGGTATTGTTATGGTTAAAGGAGGCGAGGAGAGAGAGAGAGGAGAAAGAGGAATGTGGGGGAGAAGTGTGGGTGGTGGTGAGGTAAGAGGAATTTTTGGTTTTTGTTGTTTGTGGGTTAAGCTATTTTTTTGGTATGAAAATCCGGTTATTTCTCCTTGTTATTCTTTTGGGTTTTGACTTGGTCTTAAAGCTTTGATTGGATTATGGGAAAGAGTGACGAAACATAGGAAATAAACATAGTTTTTGATGTTTGGTTGATAATTTTTTTGAAAAAATATTTCAAGAAAACGAATCATTTATCGAAAACATGTAACAATGATCGAAAACACATAACAATGATGTTTCGAGTTTTGCTGATCAAAACTAAACAACTTAGGGATGGGTTGGATGAAAAATTAAATGCTTTTGGAGACAAATGTCTTGATATGCACAGATTCAGATACAAACGTGTTAAAGAGTCGTTCAATGTGCATCTATTTCACTTGAATTGTACGGGATCGACATGAATGGTTATGGATATATATATACATTTGTGTTTGTATCATTAATTGATTATATAATACGGTGATCCAAACAGGGTCCGGGAACACATAAGAAGATTTTACTGTTTTTCACTTTTTTGTGAATGTAACCGTTCCCTTCTTTTCTATCTAAAATTAATAACATTACTATCCATTAACTCTCGACGACCTCATTCTCCAAAAATGGTGATCCATTTTCACTTTAATTAATCCGTTAATTTGCTTTTTTCAAAATTCATTTTCGCAAGTTGAATGATTTGCAAATGTGCAACTTTTTCATTCATATAAAATCTTGATTTTAATTATTGCAAAAAAAATGATGATAGGGCTAAAGACATCACGTGGCGTCCGAGGACACTGACTATTTTTTCCTTTTTACAGGGCTTCAATTGCTAGTTTTTCTACAACTCTAAAGTCTCAATACCTCGAAATTGCATAATTGTGAATCCTTTAATTAATTTTTTTTCCTCCTAAGTCGCATGATCCAACCCAGGATGAGCTCCTCTTCATACCTTTCCAACCTCTCAATTTTGCACACATCTGGGGTTCACCATTGTGATCCAAATCTTTCACCTCGTACAGCACCCAAAGAACAACATGTTTCCAAGAAATCATAACGATCGGGTTTTCACTTTTCACTAGATACGTGAATAAGTTATATATTGACCTGTAAATTTTAAGGATCAAGTTCAAATCATACATTTACCATTCATTTTAGAAAACAATTCACAACGTGTTCATGCATGTCTATCGATACTTGATCAAACTGATTTTTCGTACACATAATTTTTTGCGTGTTCTCTTAGGTGAACAATTCAAATCATAGTTGTGGGCCTGAAAAAAATTTAGAATATGGAAGGGTATGGAAGAATGGAGTATGTAGAGGAGCTCATCCGGATTCAACTGCTATTCCAATTCAAGTGAAGTGGTGAACCAATGGTAGGCATCTTGTATTTCAATGCAAGGCCGGCTGACAAGGGAGGCCCAAGAAGCATGGGCTTTGGACCCCCAAATAAGGTTTAAAATGAGGGCTCCCAAAATTCTAAGATCCCTATATATATTTATGTATTTTATATATGGCCTAAATAAATTTAGACTTTACACAAAATATTGAAATTTAGAGGTCACAAAAATAGGCTCAATTAGATACTAGAATAATAGAAACGGTGGAATTAGAAATGGGCGACCCATAGCTGATCACTCCCATTACCCATAGCTGTTGAAGGTTGACGAGATGACTCTAACGGATGACGACGACCGTGGATGGGTAAATACTTGCATGCAGTTGTTTCCCAAAAGCATGAATTGCATACAGAATATTGTTGACTAAATCAGTTACAGTTGCATCGGAGAAAAGAAGCTTTTCAAAGTTAAATTGATCAAAAATTATCTTCAATCAGCCATATCTCAAGAAAGACTAAATGAATTGGCTATATTGTCCATCGAGAAAGAGTGATGAAAAAGTTTGACTAGGAAGTGCTACACACTACAACAAAATGGGGATTTATGGGCACTTTTAAAAGGGTATTTTTCCAACACTGTCTTACCAAGTTATTAACGAGGCACCACCTCCTAAATTATCCCATTTGATTCTCCCTATTGCGGCAGTCAGTCTAGACACCAAATTTAACATTTTTTTATTATTTTAATTTAATATGATAGGGCAGTTGAAAGTGCCTCGAAAAGCTGGATTTAATAGGGCACTTATTTGGAGATATAAAACTACGTAGTTTTTGTAATAAACTTATTTGTTTCAAATTTACCATTTTTTATTATTTTAATTTAATATGATAGGGCAATTGAAAGTGTCTCGTAAAGATAGGTTTAATAGGGCACTTATTTGGAGACATAAAACTACACCGTTTTTGTAATGAACTTTTTTATTTAAAATCAACGTTTCTAATAGGGCATCTTTGCCCACAACCTCGTTCACAATTTGCCGATCTAGACTCCAGATTGATATAGCTTCCTCCTATCTTCTCCTTCAAGCCCTAATTGGTAAACCACCCGAAGAAAGGCAAACAAAAAGAAAGTGGAAGAAAGGCAAAGCCTAAAGATAATCCTACTTCTTTATTATTTCAGGTAGTACAATTTCTTTGCTTTTTGTTTTCTTTATTCCAGGTATTTTTGTAGGCATTCGGAACTTGGAACTTTAGGAATTTTATATTGCATTCAAGGTGTTTGTAAGAATGTCTAAAATATTGCATTCAATGTGTTTGTAAGAATGCCTAAATAAAATAAAGAAATATACATCTATCCTTAATCAGGGCTGGCCCCGGGGTAAGCCCCACAAGCCTCCGGGCTTGGGCAACCCCCCACCCCGGGGCAACCCCAAAAAAAAAAAA
>BPLS01022098.1:0-36251 GCA_019656275.1 Rhododendron kiyosumense | reverse complement strand
ATGTATTGATGAATATGAGGATTACAAGCTATTGTGTTCAACTAATATAACTGTTACAAAGACTTATCGCATACAAATAGATAGATTTACACGCCTAAACCAAATGAAGGATCGAGTCCAGCAATAGCATGCGCGGCTTTGGCTTTGACAACCCTTGCACTTTTAGTCAAGTGTAAATGTCCCTCTCGCTTATGTCTTGAGTTATCAAGATGAGGCTCGTAGATGCCCACAATCTTAAAAAACAACTTACAATTCAAAATTATATAATAGTATATGAAAATACGTGTTTCTTTGGAAGTCGAATTGTTTGAATGAGTGGTTTGGTGCAATCATAAAATGTATACCAGCTGGTTCATTTATTTATCCACTGTTGTATGTTAATGATATGCTTATTGCTGTCAAGAGTGTATCAGAAATCAACAGGTTAAAATGATAGTTAGGTGGTGAATTTGAGATGAAAGATTTGGGTGCGGCAAAACGTATTTTAGGCATGTAGATTTGCAGAAATCGAGTAGCTGATAAATCATTTTTGAATCAGAAGTCTTTGTATCTCTTCTTCATGTTAGATAGTGAATCCTCCCTCTCCTCGCTCATGGATGTACCCATCTTGGAGAACCACGTATATCTTGTGTCTTTGTGATTTCTTATTTAATTTTCAATTTCTCGTTCTTAGCTTGCATTTATAGTGTTCGTTACAACAGTTTTGTACTGGATTAAGATGAACTTGAGTGTGTGTACTTAAATTAAGGTAGGTTGGGATTGAAAAGTTAAGTAACTAATTTTTTTTGCTTTTATTTGAATTTTTTTTGCATTTATTTGTTTTGTGTCAAACTTTTGAGACTTATTAATTCGTCTCGACGAGAAGAATTGGTAAAATATTTTTTTTATTGAATCTCATAAATTTTTGAATAAATAAAAAAATAAGTCAAAAAGACAATTTTTTTTTTACTTTTTGTCTTTTTTTGAAAAATTATAAGTCATAAAAGTATGACACAAAACTAATAAATGTGATTTTTTTAAAATAAAGAAAAAAATAAGTTACTATTTGACTTTTTAAACCAAATCTACCGTTGGAATACAATGGCCAGAGAGCACGTAATTTTGAACCGAAATTAAAATCCTATACGGGTTCTTTTTAATTATAGATTTATAAAATCTAAAACACCAAGGGGTTTGGTCTAACTTATTTAGGCTCTGTTCCAGAAACCTTCTTAAAAAATAAGTACTTATTTTGCCACTTCTAAAAAAAAATAATAAGGTTTGTTCCACAAAATTCAAATAAGCAGCTTATTTCACATTTTCAAACTCAAAAATAACGTAAATGAGAAATAATTTTTCAATTTTTTTTGCACCGTATTAAAGATCTCAATGAGATCTATCAAATAAGATCCATATTGATAGGAAAATTATTTGCGTAAACACATGATTTTTGAACTTGTAATTGTCTTCTCAAAAAATAAGTAATTGTTCCATCTTTTCAGGAACAAGCCTTCTTATTACACAAAAAATAAGTTCTTATTTCGTTTCTGGAACGGAGCCTTATTATTATGTCTTATTTTGAGACTTATCAATGCAACGTAGAGTGGGCGAGAGGGGCGTGAAGTGAAAATTGATCATTCGTTATTACCGGGGAGTGATTTTCGAACTCTTCGAAATCATTCGTGTGGAAAGTGTAAAAATCACTCCGCTTTATTATATACTCCTACGTAGTATACTCGTTCAATTCATTTGTGGGGATCGCCTTGCATCAGCCATGACATCTGGCATCTGCAGCCACGCCGATTTATGCTGAGAGACTTCCGAGTCTTCGGACTTCAGCCGAGTTTCCAAGTTTAATGAGCGTGAGAGATCTGATTGAAAGATTGGAAAATGACTTCCGACCAATGAGATTTGATTAATTTCTAGCCGTACCCCAACTTCAATGACTTGGGAACCGAAAACTGAGACCACTTTTTGTCTTTCTGCATCTGGCCTAGTTTTTTTTTGTTCTTATTAAAACGTTTTTCACATCTGTTAATTATGCGTTAAATTTTTATAAATTGTTAGTTTGTATTGAAGAAAGGAATCGAAAAATTAAAAAAAATTATGATTTTGATCCAAATATTTTTTAAAATATCTAGAACTTAAAGGAGTTTTGGGTGGTTCCATGTATGTGTAACCATATGCAGCGGATATGGACACTTATTTGTTTTTGAAAAGTAAATTCTAAAATCAGCTTGATGGGATGATAATAATGAGTGTGTGAATGTATATTAAAGGGTATAAAAAGTACACAAAATACGTAATTTTCTTGTCTTTTAGTGTGCTTATTATCAGTCCACTAGCAAGACCTTTTTTAAAATTCGGTTCATCAAATTGCTCCTTTTCTTTTACAAGTTTACCAAATGACTTGACTGTCCTTTTTCGGTCCATTTGGAAGTCTTTTTTCAGAATTTTTTTTTATCTGCCTTTTTCAGTTCAATTGGTTAATCGAAAGATTGACGACGTAAAAATCGTCGAGAACATTTTGCAAGTCAAAATTTAAGTTCATGGGATATATTTGATTGATATGATTTCGTAACATATTTATAAGAATAAAATAATAAAGATTGAACTAGTGGAGCTGATCAAATTTATCACAACAAATATAATCCGTTGAATTGTCGGGAATGTTGTGTGAAAAATTGGTCTCGAAGAGAAGTGAAGTGAGGTGAAGTAAAGAAAAATGAAATTTATTTTTCTGTGTCTGTTCTGTTTATAAGAAATCTTCTAGGAATAAAATAAGAATTTATTCCTTTTGGCAAGACCTATTTTGTAGGAAAGTGTTTCTTAGTGGAAAGTTGAAGTTGTGGTGGATCGTACAACTTAATTTCCTAATAACTGAACACAGAGAAAATTTCGAAAAAGTTGATTTTCCCGTCTTTTCTGTGCAACTAAATGAGGCCAGTGTCTCGAGAAAATTCATCAATCATTATTCGACGAACATGAATTTTGGTGAGATTTACTTTATTTTCACTTTATAAAAATGAATTATTCTGATCATCAAATGAAGCTCGCAGGGGGCCCAAATCTATCGAACAGAATCTTCCATCCTTTTGGGCGACCGGGGATTATCCAATTCTTTAATTAGAATTGTTTTTAGTTATCTATCTATATAATGAAAAAGAAAGCACGAGTCCAACAACGACTTGCAAAAATCATTTATCAAAGTTTTTCCCTCTTGTCTAGGTATATTTCATTTTCGTCTTTCACTAGGTAAAGAATAAAGATGGACCGGTAGTGTTCGTTTGCCATTTTAATTTAGTTTTAGTTTTATTTTTCAATCATTACTTTTCTTCTTTCTCCAATTATTATCTTATTTTTTTAATTATTACTTTCTCATCTCTCTCTAATAATTACCTACTCTCCAATCATTAGCCTATTTCTCTTTCCACCCATTACTAAAACTAAACTAAATTAAATAGGGGTGTACATGGTCCGGATTGGTCCGGTTCTCTAGAAAACCAGTAACCGGACCATTTCAAACGGTTTTAGAAAATTGAGAACCAAAACTTAACCAATATATGCATGTAACCTAAACATAACTAAACTGTAAGACCGGTTCGGTTTTGGTTCGGTTCCGGTTCTATCAAATAAAAATCATGCTCATATATATCCACGTACGTATAGCATTTGTACACTTATTGGATGTTGATGCACATTGCTGCAATAATGATTTCACGTGATTACCAAGTTGCCGTAGTCTAATGTTTTTGCATGAAAATGATGTTGAGAGAGGTCCCCAAACCCAAAGTGTCTCTATTTGTTGGATGGGAAGTCATTCAAAGGGATGTGAATATATGAGGGCAAGGTCCCTATTTGTTTTGGATGGCGCCCAGGTTTAGGCATTCAGAGGGATGTGACGGCTTAGGCAATCAAGGCCCCGTTTGATAAGTGTGTTGGATTAGATGGGATTAGTAAAAATATGGGATTAGTAAAAATATGGGATTAGTAATACCGAGTGTAATCCCAAGTGGGTGTTTGATTGTGTAAGGCTTAAATCATGAGATTGTGAATACCAATACCAATCCTTTGTTTGATTGGAATACTAAGGGATAGGATACAAATTTCATTTTCCAATTATACCCTTGGGTGAAAACCTGGTCTATAATTGCATGGAAGACCAGCTCACGAATTTGCAAATTTTGGACAACGATGCAAGTAGTACAACAAGAACTGCAACTTATATTTATATGCATATTAATGATCATGGAGAGATAAGAATCAATAACAGATTTCTATAGGTGAAGCAATACCACAACAGAAACAACAAAGCAATTCCAGAGCAGTAGTTTAGCATAATTGTATGAGCAAAAGAGCAAAAGTATCACCATATATATACCAACAGATTATGAGCATAAGAGGCCCAAAGCATAATACTAATATGAAGTCATGTACCTAAAAAATAAAAGATCAACAGCGTACAAACCTAAACAGTCATCGTGTGTGTGTGTATATATATATTACAAAAGGAGGCAATCATAACATGCCGATAGGGGTTTATACGAATTCCCTCATTGCCTTACCCTGTAAGTTTTCAGTCTTCAAAATAACACACATGACATGCCACAGGGATCAACTAGTCATCCTAATAGTATAGCATAATTGTACGAAGTCATACACACTTCTACGTAGTCACAGTTCTCAAGTTCATATTAGCCTATTAAATAGCAGTGTATTAGGGTTTTGGGTGGATAGGTCAGGTGTGTGGGGGGTATTATTGGTAATGAATTAAAAAACCATGGGCAAAGTGGTCATTTGACATGAGGAAGCTTGGGATAGGATTACTAATACCTAGTACCCCATGGTATTAGTAATCCGGGAATAGTGCGGGATTAGCAATCCCATCCTCCTCTTAATCCCATCCTAAATTGTGCAACCAAACAAAGAGTTGGAAAACTTAAAGGATTACCAATCCTTTCCTAAGCCCTAACACACTTATCAAACATGCCCCAAGTTCCTATTGCCATTGACCCAACAAGAATAGTGCCAATGGGTTTTAGCTCAGTTGACATAAAAAAAGGCCATCCACAGAATCACATTTTCATGCTCAGGCCATGCCATCACTTTAGCTACATTTTTTTTTTTTGCAAAATAAAAACAAGAAGGGACATTAGGCCTTTCTAGATTAGACAGTGTTATCTTAGTCGGTGTAAGACTTGTTTGATTAATAATGTTTGGGAAATAGTGGAAATAATGTATAATAGGAATTATGGTGTTGAAACATGAGTTAAATGACAATTCCAAAAAATTTGTCCAAGTGGGTATGAAAAAGTTAATAAGTGGTTATTCTCTATGAGGTTGCAAGGGCAGCGCCACATCAATGGATGGGTATTCATGACATGTGCAGCAGCCGCTCCAAGATTTTATTTTGATGGGTGTCAAAAACATAAGAATTTTTCTTAATACAAAGCTTTGTATAAAATGAAAATTCACGAGAGTAGATAAACATGACAATGACCGAGTCTTTAAAAAACATTCTAAAATATAAAAATTCGCAAGAGCGCGGCCATGGAGTGAGGATTGAGAGCGAGTGTAAAGGGTCCTACGGAAGGATTATGTCATTAAGCTCGCAACAGCTCGAACAGTGGTCGATCAACAAATACTTGACAAAGCTTAATTAATTAAGCTTTAAAGCATTGACATAAAATAACGGTTTTGTTGATGTAATCTTGAATAAAGGTTCCCTAATTTTTTTGACAATTTTTCATTTGCTTTGACTACTTGAGTAATATCTTCTATTGAGATTAAGCAGTTTTAGTGTTGAGAGTACGTGGAAGTTTTTCATTATTTTATGTCAATACTTTTGAATTACTGCCCTCAACCTCAAGCAAGGGCACAGTTACACTCCTCAGATTTCAAATTTTAGAATTAAATTTATTTTAGTTGTGTTCAAAAATGTGTTGTGCCGTATCTTTAAGCACAAGCAATTTCTAGTACTTGACAAAGCTTAATTACCCCGTTCGGTTAAATAAGCTAACTGACTTATTTTTTGTCCTTATTTAAAATTTTTCGTATTTGTTAATTTTTGGTCAATTTCCTGAGGATTATTGTATTGTCACGATAAGAGGAATCTAAAAAGTAAAAAATTAAGATCGAAACCTAATTTTTTTAAATAAAGACAAAAATAAGTCAATTTTTTCGTCTTTACTAAAAAAATTAGATTTCGATCATAATTTTTACTTTTTAGATACTTCTCATCATGTCGATGCAATAATCCAAAAAATTGACAAAAAACAAACAAATAAAAAAAATTTGAATTAAAAAAAAAAAAAGGAAAAAGTCAATTGGCTATTTAGCTGAACGGGTAAGCTTCAGAGCGTGATGAAAATCCCAGAGAATTTCCGTTTAACAAAAAAAAGAAAAGAAAAAGATGAAAATCCCAGAAGGCGCCCTTTGAGTGAATTTATTCCGTAAAAATACAGTAGTGAGCTTGATCCAATGTAGCCAACTCTATTTTCTTAAAACGAAACTCACTTTGATCCTGTCCGATTACGTATTAATCGGCATTCGATTAACTTGATCTTCATCATGGATTATCTTTTTGACAAGTCCTACTAGCTAAACAGTTTCGATCAAGAAATAAATCCAGCACGAGTTCACAATTTACAGATTACACGCCGAAGTCCTATGCGCGTGTTGAAGACGCGAGGTGTCATGAACTCGTCGTCTAATCAAGTGCGGCCAGTTCTATTTTCAGAAAATTAAATTCACTCTTATTCTCTCGGATTATCTATCAATCCGAATTTGATTCACGTGATATTCAACACTTTCTATCTTATTGACAAGATCTACAACCTGAACAGATTAAATCAAGAATTAAACCCAGAACGAGTTCACAATTTATCAATCAGACGTCGTAGTTCTTGCAATGGAAGCTTCAAAGATTTGCAACGCCGTTTTAATGGCCTTCACATGTTGAAGATGCGAGGTACTAATGAAATCAACCGCTCTCGTTTCGGTAAACCTCAAGTGTTGAAGATGCGAGTTACTCGGCCGACATCGTTTCAGTTGTCCCCAAATTTAGCAGGGGCCGGCTCTAAGATTTTGGAGGCCTAAGACGATCTTCGAAAGTGAGACCTTTAATAATTGTAAAGAAAATCAAATAAAAAATCGATCACACTGAATAATTTTGATTTAAATATAGTATTTGTTTGCGATGAGAAGTACCGGAGTAGTAGCATTTAAGGGGGAAAAAAGTAGCATAATTTTGAAGGGCCCCAGAAATTTTTGGCGATCCAGTGACCTTTTACTTCTCGTTTTTTTTTTTTTTTCTTTTGTTTTTTTTTGCATTCCGTGTTCTATTTTTCTGGACCACTGGAGCTTAAGTATAAAATGTTTTCTTGTGTTTAAAATTGGGCCCTAAAACAACATATATATACTAGGTCCTAAAAATAAGTGAGGGCCCTATTTTTTGACATTTTTAGAGGGTTAAGGTCCATACCTCTTGGGCCTTAGCCCAGACCTCTTAGGCCTTAGTCCAGACCCGGCAGTGAATTTAGGGAGAGGGGAAAGATCAACAGCAGTCCGCAGACATCGTCCTCCCATTTACCCCATGGTTCTCTCTCTCTCTCTCTCTCTCTCTCTCCCCATATATATAGGAACTGATTACATTTCAGGCATGCAAAATCTCAACTTTGTCGGAGTATCATTTTTCAGTTCTTTAGATGTACTTCCATGGAGTATATCGTGTGTTCAAATAAGTTTCTTTTATAGCTATAGATGTCATATGGGCTTGATAGAATGAATTAAAACCCAGTATCAAAACAATTCTGGCAAGTAAAAATCTTTCTCCTATATATCTCATGAGTGTGTATTTGACGTTTTGCACCAGAATCTGGTTTCTCCATAGTCTTGGTTTAGTTTGCCGAGAACTAATGGTTCAGGATTTGGTAAAGGACTCTTCCCGATAAGAATAGAGTCTTGCAGTCCGCATTCAGACTGCAGAGTAGTCGGGTCCATTGGAGAATGCCTTTAGAGGAAAACTCAAATACACATCTTCCAGAAATTGTCAATTGTTTTCCCTGACCAACCAAACATCGAAAAAGAGAAATATTTTAGGCCGCGGGGCTTCGTCTGAATCAAGATCAAGGATAAGCAACAGAATGTACCATTTCCACAAACGAAGTATAGAATTCAGGATTATTGCAGAAGAAAAATCCAACAAGATGATATAAAAAAGGAGCAAAAAACACAACCCCATCTGCCTGTCCTCAGCAATAGCACATGTGTATTGGAGTTTTCTTTATTAATGAACAAGATACAGACTGTTTGGTTAATTCAAAAATTCACAACACTCTTTATAACATTAATCATACAGGAAATTTTTCGAAACACAATTACCTAAGTTCAGTTTGATGATATTAGGTTGTGAGGATGGGGGGAAGGAACTCAGCTTTAGTCCCAAGAATTGGAGCTTTGGTATCCGGGAAGTGTTCCACTCCGGGCAGCTGAGTGATCTCTCCTTCTTCGGTAACTCCAACCGGGTAAGTGAGAAGGTGTCCAGGAAGGTCCCGCTCAAGTCTCTCGCTCAAGTAGAGGTCCCAATACTTGGATGCAACTTGGTTCACCTTTCGGATGCAATCCAAGCTATCCGGTTGGAGGAAGCAGTTGTCGATCATGCCCATGTGCTCGTACCACAACGACATTCGGAAGCCATGGATCTGACCCCTTGCCGGCTGCTGCTGGTGCTTGGCTAGGTGGTGTGGTTGGTAGCCTCCCATTGCGATTTCCGAGTCCCTAGCACCGTCCATTGACCTCTGGTTGATGTTTGCGGATCCTATGATTATGTATTCGTCGTCAACTGCAAAAGAAAAGGATAGAACCTTCTTAGAAAGTTATGTTGCAATGGCACTGAGACAGTTAAAAAACACGGACATGAGCCAACACAGATACACCGTGTGACATGTAAGTTACCATTTATATCCAGGTGAGACAACATGTCGATCACGAGTGTTGAATCAGGAATGAAATATAACACGACACTTATTTCGCAATTTGAATGAGAAGGGATCATAAGTAAAATCTGCATTCTATTTCGTTTTCATCATTGGATGTGCATCCAACACGACTTGGGAAGTGTCCGACGCAGACATGCTTCTAAGAAATATCCATGCTTCTTAGTCAGGCAATTTCTACCCAAGTGATTAAGTGAAATGTGCTGATGTGAAGAGTAGCAGGATTTCGCCCTGCTTTTAATTGGGCCACAGTAGTGGACTCTGGAAGGTAGGATTAGTCGATTAGTCCGTCCATCAGCCTGGATACTGAGTTATCAAAGAAGGGTAGCAGGATTTGCAAGAACACTCCTGAAAGGAGAAAAAGAAGGTGTGTATATAATTGCTTACCTATCATCATCTTGGCATGGACATAGATCATGAACCTTCTTGCTTCCTGAGCTCGACTGTAACTTGTATTCTGTTCGGGTGCCCCTGAAGGCATATACTCTCCACTCTTCTTAACCTCCCTATTCCCAAGGCAAAAGAATGTCAAGTAATCTTTAGGGCTTGCCTCAATCCCCTTACTACGTATTGCTTGAGCTATGTCAGTATACATCATCTGCATAGTCCTCCTTTGCCAATCCAAAATAGCCTGAACGGATGAGCTCTCCGGAACCCCCTCCGGCCACATTGGAACCACAACATACACACTGAACCTCTCCCCTGCTTCAATCTTGCTCACAATTTTCAAAGACAGTTCCTTTGGAATTAAGTGCAAAGCACCTATGTCTTCGTCCTTGATATCGGTAGAATGCCAGCCGAAACAGCTCCCCAGGAAGTACTGGTTTTCAATGTAAACGAAGTTCTTTGCTCGGCGAATGGCATTGATGTAGCCGTCCTGTATGCTTCGGTCAATGATGTTGTCTTTTCCACTGATAAGGCCTGCTTTGGCAGCATCTTCTGGTGTTTCTGGGAACCCAAAGGCGGCCCCTCCGTCTATGGATCGGAAGAGTTGGACATTCCATATTTCGGGGTCCTCTGGGAACATAACGGGAGAAGGAGGAATGATTATGCTATCGAGTTCTCTTAGAGGAAGAAGCAAATCCTTTCCACCTTGCTTCCTCCACCTTTGTTCGAAATTGAACAAAACGTCCCAAGCAATAGGTCCTTCTAACCGGGAATGAATGTCGTGCCATGGCTCTCTTGGCCCGCCTTTAGTGATAGAGGCGCCGGGAAAATTAGGTTGATGGAAATCATCATGGTGGACCGTGTCCAATGTACGGAAAAGGGAATGAAACTGAGTGTCATATCTCCCATCGCAGAGATCGATGCCGCCAACAAAACTCACAATCCTCCTTTGGCCGGATCTTGCATTTGGCAACGCGCTATCCACCACTACAATCTTTTGGTGATGAGTGAACATGGTGGAAATCTGCAAATCTTGAATGATGCTCCGCCCGTCATCAGGGTTCCGCGGGCATAGAACACAGTTGACTTCACTACCCCGGAAAAATGCCTCGGTTTCTTGATCATGAGTCTGCATCAAACCGTCCTTTTTCAGTAACTTAACCGAAGTCCTATCGTCCCAGACGAGCATTAGAACCCTGACACCTTCGCTGGCCTTTTTCTTCAAAAGATCCCCCAACGTTATATCGCCCCCGGGCTTTGGCCTTCTGGTGTCCCTCACCAATGTGATTCCAGTAACCACAGACCACCCGGTAATGTAGATCAAGTGCTGCGCGTTTGAAATGGCATCGAATATGTCCTCCCAGCACCGGTGTGGCTCGTAGTTTTTCCCGCCAGAAAGAGGAATTTTGGGAACGAAGTTATCGGGAACATGGGAGTCTTGATAAAGAGTGACCTTGCATCCATTTCTCTGAGAGAAAAACGTGTAAGGGACACCCGGGAATTTCCCGCTTTTAATCCCGCGAGACCAAGTGCGCTCTTGAGTGACGTCGAAGTACTGTAGTTTCACGTGGAGTCTTGAATGCCCGTGGATGGGGTTACGGTCTTTATCCAGAAGGTCAATCCATCTATCCACTTCTCCTCCATCAAGGAGATCCCGGACCGGCAAGTAAGCTCTTCCGATGAGCTCTGCTCCGATGGGATTGTCCTCTTTGATGGAGAACACGACATTGGAAGCCGTATGAGCGCAGTATATGTGGAAAGACTCGTACCATCGGGGATTAGAGTGCTCTTCCAACAGCCTGGTTCGGCCAACCCTGGCCTTTTCCAAATCTATTGTGGCGTAGAGTTTCGAAGCGGTATTGTTGAAGCCGACAGTTCTCTCGACGGTTTCAGTAATCTGTACGCAAAAAAATACAGAAGTTCATGAATGAAAGACATCAACAGATGGCTAAAATATATAGAAATTCACTTGGCATAACAAAGGTATATCTTCAAGCAAGAGGTAAGGCGAAAAACGACGTACATGTTCGTTCATCAGGCATACCTATTGCTTCTTTTGAGTTACCAATGTAACCACATTATAGAAGTGAAAATATGATTGGATAGTTCAACAATCAGTCAATCAGGATTGTGAGTTAAAATCCTTCTGGAATTGGAAATTAGCATTATAATGAAGCAAAAGAATCTCCTAGGGGAAGCACAATTGTTCAACATACAGAAAAATGGATTCTTTCGAACAACGGTGTAGAGGAAAGGACATCGAAATGTTGAATTACCGACCGAAAATGGTGAACTCTAAGGTAAGAAAACAAACTCAGGTGTTGCAGCATGCGTTCCCTTCCCCATTCTTAAATTATCTCAAGTCCGTGAAGCAAATCTTTGACGTTCTTAAGTACTTTGAATCAGGTTTAGCGAAAAAAAAAAAAGTACTTTGAATCAGATCCGAATCGTTCATCTCAAACCAAACTGCAGAGTCTTCAACCGGTCCAGATATGTTTACTAGTTCCACACCAGTTTCCAGTTCTGTATTTTTTCCACATTCGAAACTAGGCTCTGAAGTCGTGGAAATAAGCAACCATGGCTAGCCGATGTGGGGCCGATAGTTGTGCAATCTTGGAAAAGTTGAACAAGTTATAATCACTCTACCTTCCAAATGACTAGATGCTTGAGATATGATTTGTAAATTAAGATTAGCAAGTAGCACTAAAGACCGTATTCTTTTTTTTTTGTGGTCAAACGGAAATTATATCGACCGTATTCAACCTGACCATATCCAACCCGTTCTCACTGGAACCATATCCAAACCGTTCATATCCAACCTGTGACCAACATCAACCCGTCCAAACCCAATCCAACCCAACCCACCCATTTTCGACCTCCAAGTAGAACATCATCATATGTTTGGAACACAAATTCCGGAAATGATCACTGAAAAACCAGAGAAATAAATTTAGCTCATTCTCTTTATTATCTTCCTATCTTTTGACTTGTTTGAATTATCTCTTATTTGGATCTTAGATTTGTGTAGGGACTTGTGGAGGGGAAAAGAGAAGAAAAGAGCTCAGTGAAGCTAATTTTTTCAGTCAATTGGATTTTATTTGTCCACTGCAAATCTTTCACAGATCCAAAAACCAAGAACAACCTAATCTTTATGGGGAAACGCTTTGACATAAATGTCTAGACATGTTCGTATCCGTTTGATGTGTGTGGGTCCCACTTGTACCGTGTGAGACCCACATACACAAGATCATAAAGCCATTTGTTTCCGTTTGATGGGTTGCGTAACTTACTAGACACAAACACACTATCGTGAAGAAACAATCAACCACAAGAAAAAATCATGACATATAGATGCATGGTTTATTCTTTAAGGAATTAGGCTCCACAAACTAAACACAGTTGATATAAGTCTTCACAGCAAGATTAACCCAAAAAATTTTTTTTTTTTCAAGTGTTCAGCATGAATAAAATCCAAAATTCTGCATCTTTATACCTGGAAGTAGGGGTGTAAACGAGCCGAGCCGAGCCGAATATTGGCATGTTCGAGCTCGGCTCGATCAGAATTCGTCTGGCTCGAGCTCGGCTCGAGTTCGAATCGAGCCGGAAAAGTTCGGCTCGAGTTCGGCTCGATAAGGATGTTCAAAGCTCGGCTCGGCTCGTTAGTATTCGGTATGGAATAAACGAGCCGGCTCGGCTCGAATTCGAGCTCGAATTCGTCAATTTTTCAGCCCAAATATTGAAAAATTGGCTAAAACGAGCCGAGTCGAACCGAATATTGGCATGTTCGAGCCGAGCCGAGCCGAACCTATATATTTCGAGCCGAGATAACCTGTTCGCGAACCTATATATTGGCATGTTCGAGCCGAGCCGAGCCGAACCTATATATTTCGAGCCGAAACGAACCTGTTCGCGAACATGTTCGAGCCGAGCCCTGCCAAGTTCGAGCTCGGCTCGTTTATTAAACGAGCCTCAAAATCGAGCTCGAGCTCGGCTCGTTTATTAAACGAGCCTCAAAATCGAGCTCGAGCTCGGCTCGTTTATCCTTCGAGCCGAGCCGAGCCGAGCCCTTACCGAGCCGAACCGAGCCGAACTCGCGAGCTGCTCAGCTCATTTACAGCCCTACCTGGAAGTCACTCATTTTAGACTTGTATCTACGTTTTAACCTGGTTTGGGCTCTCTTATTTGATGGGCTTATTTTGAATGAGTTTAATTTTGTGGGCCTATTTAATAAATAGTGCACAAATTTAGGAGCCTCGATTTTTACGAAATAGGGAGGAAGTCTAATGTATTGTTCCTCTTTCTTGATCTCAACCGTTGATTTCTCTCTTCAGAATATTTTCAGGGTACCTTTGATGGGTATATGAAATTATTGATTATAAAAACACCCGAGTCTAAATTCTGAAATTAATTGGAACCGGCTACATGGAGAGTTATGCACAATATCAAGTCACAACATAATCCATATGAATCCATTTTCTCTGTTGATCTCGGATGGGTCTAAATGAGAGAGAGAGAGAGAGAGAGAGAGAGAGACCTTGTGGAAGAATTTGCTACCAAAACCAGTATGGATCTTGTCCACTTCATAGACAGTGACATGGAGAGTGCCATGGAGCTGTATATGTGCCATTGTGGTCTCTGCAAATGTAATTTTCTATACCCTCACCAAGTTATTCAAAGTAAAGCTTTAAAAGAAAAAAAAAGGAAGACTCAAAAAGCATAGAGGTTGATTCACAGACCTTTGAATGTGCAGCAGCAGCAGAAGCAGTTGTGAAGAATACCCAGGTTTAGAGAGAGAGAGAGAGGACTATTTCATTGCTTCTGAGAGAGAGAGAAAGAGAGAGAGAGAGAGAGAGAGAGCACTATTTCATTGGTGAAGGGTTTTTCAGGGGAGGTGAAGGCTTTTGCTTTAGCTTTTAGTCAACTTCTTGGGTTTAGCTCCTTACTAAACCAACGTTCAAGATCTCAATTAACGGACTCGACTCAGGTCCAGGTTTTTCCCTCCTGTCCGTTGTCCACTTTTGACAATTTGTGGGCCTTTTTCGGATCCACAACGATAATTGAAACTGTTCACTTTTTAAAGGTCGTCGAAAACATCGGTCATGTAAAAAAATCACATAGATTGGATTCCGTTTAATATGACTTCAAAATGCATTAATCTTGTAACAAAAAAGGTATGCAACACTGGATTACAACCTATTTAACACATTTACCGAAAGCATAACACTTTTAAAAGTATCAAACGGTATTGAATCAACGTGATTTTAACGTGGCCAATGTTCTCTACGAGCTCTAAAAAGTGAACGGTTCCAATCATTGTTGCGGGTTTGGGAAGGGCTTCAAATTGTTGAAATTGTACGGCAGACTGGAGGGGAAGAACTGGACCAAAGCCGAGTCCTAATTTAAGTTTATGGGGTTTGTTTAGTTTAGGAGACGGCTTGTCTGCAGTTGGGATATGGACTACAGCTCGTGCAGTTTGACCAATTTCGACCTTGTTTGTATTCATTTTGATGATCCAATTCGTTCATATTTCAAAGTTTGTTAAGTACTACAGTCATATAAAAAAAAAAAAAAACTAAGATACCAGTAATATCCAATATCTAAGAGCATCTCCATCAGGCTCGCCTCACCTCCGGCGAGACCAAATTGGCGACTGAAAGTGGTACGGCATAGTTTCCAGCAGCCTCGCTTGGAACTCGCCTTTTTCCCCCCTCGCTTCCGCACCTCGCCCCGCCCAGCGAGGTACGGCTGCCTCGCTTGGCTTCCTTCTCTCTGCTGCTCCTTTCTCTCTCCCACAAAACAGATCGCCGACACGATTTCCGACTCCGACGAGTACAGATAGGCAAACAAAAATCAAATCGGCGAACGAATTTCAGATCGACTTTCACCGGCGAGTTCGTCTTCGACTTTCTTCGATGGGTTTTTGATTTTTCCAGCGAGTTTGATCGGTGGGTTTTTATATGTATATATATGCGTATGTATGTGGCCGGATCTATTTTGGCCGGCGACTTTCTCCGGACCTGCCGGACCTGGTTTGGTCGTTCCCGTTCCTGCAATAATACACACACACACACATATATATGTGTGTGTGTGTGTTTTTTATGTTTTTTTTTTTTGTTTAGTTGAGGCAAATGGCTAGATTATTGGGTATTGCTTTGATTTGGTGGCTAGCCAAGACAAAAATCCTAAGCAAACTGACTAAATTTTTGCTTAGACTGATGGAGATGCTCTAATCAGATAGGGGTGTAGTACTTATATATACTTAGATGAGTTGGGCACCGTGGATTATAACTTGAAGAGCACGTCTTTTTCCATATAAATGCGCTCTCATCAGATACTATTCGGTATCCGATTGACTTTGAATTTGTACACAATTATAGGAGTACTACTAATCAATAAGCTCTGCAATGTGAACAAATCGATCAATGAAATGAACGCAAGACAAGGCCGGAGCTGGCCAGGGCCACACGGGGTGCAGTCCACACCCAAACGCCCAGACATAGCCGTTTTCGTAGTTTACTGCTGTATGGTCGGTTGGGAGGGGTAAAAAAATACAATACTCTGCATCTACTGATCTACATCTACATCCGAAATAAAACTATAGAAAAAAGGATCAGATCTGTGCATTCGATTCATTTAATTGGTTGGTCCAGAAGAATTTTCACCCGATCCAACAGAGGAGTCATCATCCAGGCTGGTTTTCGTACACTTGTTTATTTTTCTATTTGGGTCCAGTTTTGCTTTCTCTCAAAATCTTCTTTTTCAACAAGAAGGTAATTTTAAATTTAAATATAACGAAAATGAAAAATGATTTTTCAATTTTTTTTGCATCGTTTAAAAGATCTCAATGAGATTTATCAAATAAGATCCATATTTGTAGGAAAATTATTTACGCAAACACATAATTTTTGATCTTGAAATTACCTTATTTTCCTTAAACTTCATTTTCTTAAAAAGTGGAATGGCTTCTCATTTCTCTTTTGTTTGTTACTTTGTTTCAGTCAGATTCATAACAGTGGGCCTGAGTCACATGATGAGCGAACAAGAGCACGAGCGCGAGTGTAAATATGTTTTTTAGGATCCGTTTGGATGCGGGGAAAGAATTTGAGATATTAGTTAATAAGGGGATAAGATAGTAGGAATATTGGTTGATAAGAAATAACCCACATTGATGTGATATTTATGGATGAATAATTAAATAGTAGTTGGTTTGGATGAGATATTAGAGAATGAGGATTAAATAGTACTTGGTTTGGATATGGGATAAACATGGGGTATAAGGAAGGGGGATGATGTAAAAAGCTGTCAAATGACTCTTTTGCCCTTGTACAGTATTAAATTAATACATAAAATTGCAAAATTCAATGAAATTAATTAAATTTTCATAATTAAACAATAATAATTTAGTTTATTAATAAATAAATAAATTTAATAAGCATAATAAATTAAAAATCATTTTTTAAAGTGTCTTTTTTAACTTTGTTTTTTTAAGTGGAGAATTTTTAATACCCTTCTTTAATTTACATTTACAATTTAATTATGTGTGCATGTTAATTTATTATGGGTGGGGTGTATGATAGCTCATGGTCACACAAGCACATAATTATTTTCCTTTGTTGTTTTTAAGTTTTTTTTTTCTTATTTTGTTTTTTTTAAAGTGGGGAACTTGTAATACCTTTCTTTAATTTATATTTATAATTTAATTATGTGTGCATTTTAATTAATTGTTGGTGAGGGTGTATGATAGCACATGGTCTCATATGCACACAATAATTTTTTTTATTCTTTTCTTCTTTTATTCTTATTACCGTTTGAGAGAGAGAGAGAGAGAGAGAGAGAGAGAGAGAGAGAGGCAGAAGAAGAAGAAGAAGAAAGAAGCTACGACTGGTTCAATGCCTCCTGTCTCCGATCTGTTCTTGTTCTTCTTCTTCTTCTTCCTATTTTTTGTTTGTCACTCCAGAAAACAAAACCAACGGTTAGGGGTTGGGGAAGGGGAATAAGAATGGGTGAAATCGTCAATTTTTTAGGGGGATTAGGGGTATATGTTATGGATACTTCAAACCCTACCCATAGGTAAGACCACCCGAATAACCCTTTCTCCGATGTTACACAAGAACGGGATAAAACAATACCCATCCTCAAATGGCTTCCCAAACCAGGGATAAGCTGTGGGATGGGTATAAATGGTGGGTATTAGTTATCCCTCTTCCTTAGCCGGCATCTAAACGAGTCCTTGCTATATTCTTAAAATTTATGAGAATAATAATTGTGAATGCGAGCGAAATTTGAGGATTGAGAGCACAAGTGGCAAAATGCTACCGTAGATATTATATGGATGCAGATATTTATGTGTGTGTGTGACCTCTTTTCTACCATCTCTCTTAATCAATTGGTGTTAGAGAGTGTTACAATTAAGTCTTTTATGACATTTGATATCGCACACTCTGAGCGCAATAATCACTCCCTCATGATGACACTCCTGCGACTCGAACCCATGACATCCCAACTCTGATACATACCACGCTGGACCGCTTTTCCACCATCTCTTCTAAAACTAATTGTTGTTAAGTCTATTAATACATTCGACATCACACTCGCAAGTCAATTTTTAGAACGGTCGCAATGGTGTGACATTGTGTAACCAACTATACGGGACACTTCGGGCCCGACAATATGTCTATACGTTTATGTAAATGAATGCATATAATTTGACTATAGGTAATACGTGTACAAATGAATATGCATGTATTTATTATCATAGCAATACTCATATGTATATATGTGTGTGTGTATATATATATATATATATATATAAAGAATTTGTATCTAGATAATGATATAAATTGATATGCCGGTAATAAAATTATAAATACAAATATGTATTATAATATATAAATACGTAAATAATATATAAGTGAATATGTGTGTGGATAATGAAAATATGTAATATGTAAAAATGCTTTCGTATCCATGTAATTCGTCATAGGATGAAGATTAAAAAGTCATAAAAAATTTCAGAATCCAGAATGATAATCCAAATGTAACACTGAGGTACTTTTCAGAAAATGAATTCCGACAGAATGCATTTTCAGAATGTACTGCAACATGCTATTTCAGAATTCATAATCCGAAATATCCCCCAAAAAACATCTACACCTAAAGACCATGATGTGTTTGTAGGATTTCCATTCCGAAATGTTTTAGCAGAAAGTTGGTGTAAAATGCCATTCCTTTAAAAAGAAAAAACCTAAACAATGGTGAAATGCTATTTGTTTTTTGAGCAGGACTACGGTCACCGCATGGATTTCACGATGACCGTTCACTGCACATGGATTTCGCGGTGACCGTCCATCGCACATTTATTGTGGGCCCCAAAAAAATACAGAAAAATATTTATAAATTTTAAAATAATATTTTATGGGACCCTGTAAAAAATCAGCTTCAACGGATATTGGTAGATATGTTTTTTGAATTTGTAGGGATGAAACTGGAAAAATAAACAGTTTCGTTCCTACAAATTCTGAAAAACATACCCACCGATATCCGTTAGAATTGATTTTTTACAGGATTCTATAAAATATTATTTTAAAATTTATGAATATTTTTCTGTATTTTTTTGGAATCCGAAGTGGGCCCCAATAGACGCGCGGTGGAAGGTCACCGCATTTTCATGTGGTGACCCTAGACTTTCCGTTGTTTTTTTATGATAAAATATAATACGATATTGAGATCGTGATCGAATGACAAAAAAAAAATCTTGCGCTCATATCCTAATCGATCCTTATTGCATTTCTACGACGTTGCATTCACGTGACATCATGTAATAGAAAGGCCAAAACATGGGATAAAAGATTTCAGGAAAATTGTAATATATATATTTTTTGTCGGCAAAAATAGGGACGGATGTATATGGGGGTGGGGATGGTTCCGGATTGGAAACCTCATGCGAAAGGATAGAAATTTGGAGGGTTGTATCAAACAAGAACAAACAAAGGAATATAAATTCCAATCCCCAGTCAACGGGTAACAAATAATGAATCAAATTGCCTCTTTCTTGCAAGAAAAGTAATTTTACACTAAAGATAGTCGATTAAGTATTTATCGGTAGCTGAATAACTTTGATTTTTTACCAGAACACTAAGAAAATAGCAACAAAAGAAATAAACGATTCGGTTCATAAAAACAATATTTCAATGAATTTTATTCAAAGACCACAAGTTGCAACACTTGCCATCATAAAATGTTTCTAAAAAGTTTAACCCACGGCCAATGTGAAGTCCTTAAAATGTTCACATTTTTGTTTCGCTTTACGACAAGTATTGAAGTTTCGTTAACCAAGACAAACAAAATTCCAAAAAAAACGGTACTCCCCTGTCCCTTTTTTAGTGTTTGGTATTTCATTTTGGGCTGTCTCTTAATAAGTGTCCATTTTGTACAGTTAGTGGGTAAAAATTGGTGTATTTTCTATTTTGTCCCTAAAAGTATATTCCATTTTAAAAAGTTAGTGAGTAAAAGTGTAATGATGATGGGTAAATAGGGAAAGTGGAGGAAAAAGTTGATGTGAAATGTCTAACGATGATGTCTTTTTAATAAGTTAAAATTATGAAATAGGACATTTAAAAAGGAACGGATGGAAGTATAATAGATCGAGCCTGTAAATTGTAATTCAATACTATAGGGGGCCCACTATCACATGAATAGAAATCAGAAAGTTGAGAGACACGTTTTCGGACACAGTATGTGCCTGTGGGTCCACGATCACATGAATAGAAATCAAGGCTATGTTTGTTTGCTGGTTTTGGCAAAAAATTTTGAAATATTTCCATAAACTTGGTTTTGAACTTCTCTCAAAAAATCTGTTCGTTTCAAAATTTTGGAGCAATTATAAAACTGAATTTTCTGAGATGCTGTTTGGTTGATATTTTTTAATTTTTGAAAAGTTTTTTTTTTTTTTTTGTAAAAATTTCAGCTACAAGCCATTGCATTAAAATTAAAAAGGAAAAAAAAAAAAGTACTCGGCACAATCAAATTCAAAAGGGGGAAAAAATATATGACAATATAAAATTACAGTACTTATTTTTTGGGGCTAATTTAGTTTGAAATAGAAAAAGAGGGTTATGCAATTTTCTGTTGTTTAGCAGCAAAAAATTGCATACGAAGGCAGCTAAACGACAGCAAAACATCTTGATAAAATCTGGGATAGAATCTTCAAGCAATCTACCATATTTGAAAAGCAAGCATTCTACCATTAGTAATAAGCAAAACCCCCTGTTGGATTGTCTTAAGTAGAGGACCTGTATATGATCTTGGCATCCCACATACGAATGCCCAAATATCAAATAAGATCGGTTACATATTCATTGCATAAAGAAAGCAAATCAATTCCATAGTCCTAACGGTTCAACAAAAGCAAAATCAAATTCGGAGTTTAAAGCTATTACAACATTACTAGAACATAACCATTCTTAAACACTCCAACACAAGCAAATATTAGTAGCATTACATACCCCGAATGAAAGTGGCTGGAAAAAAAAAAATGACAACCTACGAAATTAGAAATGCATTACTCCTCCAGGTGAGAAACGAGCAACGGTAATGCACTTATTTGAACCTCCACAACCATCCATGTTTGATTGCACATTTAAGAGCAAATGGACTGATGCTCCACATACACCTTCCATGCATCATAGGAACTTCCAGGGACTTTTCCAACAAAAACAACACAATAGGAACTTTTTCCAGCCATGCCTAGAAAAAAATTATTCTGTCAACATTAATTCTTAACCTTAATGAGGCAGAACTCAAAAAAAAAAGGACGGCAGGGTGGTTAATTAAGAGCAACAAAGTAGATATCCAGCATACTAACCTACCAATTGTGTGCATTCCATAATTGAGTTGCAATTTCATCACGCCTATTGGCCATTTGCTGTAAACCGCCACGGGACATGTTTACGACTTCAATATCTCCACCATCCTCTTCCTCATCGTCGTCATCATCATCCGAAGAATCAAAATACAAGTCTCTTTGACGCTGGATTATGATCCAGTTGTGAACAACACAACAAGCTGTCACAATTGAAGGTTGCCTCACTGGCTTGTATGAGGGCATACTTTTAAGGATCGGGAATCGTCTCTTCAATACCCCAAAACATCTTTCAATAACATTTCTCAACGACGAGTGTCTATGATTGAACAACTCCCTATGTGAGTTGTAGACAGGATTGGGACCATTGTATTGATTCAAATGATACCTTTCGCCACGATATGGAGCTAGGTACCCAGGCATGTTGGTGTATCCAGAATCCACCACATAATATTTGTCTAAACATAAGTAAATGTAGTGAGACATACATGCACGTACAATAATATACTATAACAAAATAACATTCAAGTGTAGTACTTACTGATCGGTGGGTGCGGAAAGTTAAGATTAGGATTTGTAACCGCAGCTAAGAACACCCGTGAATCATGGGCACTACCTTCCCAACCAGGATAAACAAATGTGAATTTCATGTCAAATGAACATGCTGCCATCACATTTTGAGTTTTGGTAGCCTTCCTTCCACGATATGATGTTTCTTGTGTGGTAGGCACCCAAGCTTCGATGTGTGTTCCATCTATGGCACCTATACAGTCCTGTAACAGTTTACATAATTACAAAGGTGTGTATAGGAATACATGTATTTAAGTACTATTGGATTGTATAATTACCTTAAACCAGGGATAGAATCTTTGATCATTGATAATTTCAGGAGGGGTAACATTCAAATCAGGCGGTCGAATTATGAATGGAGCTAACGTACAAAGGGCACGCCTCATGTACTTGAAGTGTCGGCATATGGTGTCTGTGGAATGTTGGAAACGATCTGCAACAGTTCTATGCCTTCCGCTTTGCCCACAAATGTATAAGAATATGGCCAATGACTCTTCCACAGACAAATGCATATGATCCCAATTAAGGTTGCCTCTAAGTACCAATTCAGCAACCAATGACCTAAACGTTGGGGCATCTACACGCAAGACATCTTGTATGGTATCTTGATGCCCATTCAATAAATGTGTTACATATTCTTGCCCAGTGAAGGGGGCATTGCGCTGTGGCTGCCTTTCGTCATCCGACAACGAAAGCATTTCCATTATCACCATGTCATCACCATCACTACTACTACTTCCCTGCTCGTACTGGTATTGCCATGATGCATCATGTGATGACGACATACTAGTGGATTCTTTACGAGTACAACCTAAGTTTTGCAACAAAACAGTCGGCTAAAAACAGCCCCCAAAAAAGTACTCTGATCAAGAATCAAAACTGAAACATATTTCCAAAAAATGAAACTTTACTTGGACATCAGGTGAAATACTTTTTATGCAGGCTTACAAGAATAGAAAATGGTAAATGGAAAAGGGTTCTATCATCTATCACATATTTTACTATGGTACAATACATGTATATACTTATGGAAGCAGCCTTGACCCTGAAATCATACACTATTCCATCTCTAATAAAATTAGGAGACCCGTGAATGCTATAAACACCATGCTTTTTCTCTCTTGACGATAAAAAAATCATACCAGCCCAGTTAAGATATCCTTCCTATTGTAACTCATACAATCACATGGGCCTTAATCCAGATTAAATACATTATTTTTTTGATAAGCTGATGATGGTCCAGATTAATGTCTGCACTTATTAGTCTACATTACCAGGGAAGCCACTTGATGCTCAATGGGAACCTATGTGTGACTTACAAGGCTATGTTATAGTCAGGGAAGGATTCAGATTTTTAACCAAGTGCTTTTGATCTTACAAGGCTATGTTTTACTCAGTTTGAAACTTAAGAGGCTTAGAAATACTAAGCTTATAATTTTGCAACTGAAATTTAATATGCAGCTTTTCTTAATTGGTGAGTCATGTGAGCCATTTAACTACATCAGGTGAATTTAAAGTTTGTAGCTCAGTTGCTTTGATAATGCACATTTTAATCAAGTTCAGACAAAAGACAGAAACTGAAACAGAATACAATGCTAATTATTTGCCTCTCTCAAAATTTTACAAAAACCACAAGGGATATCCATTTTCGCACAAAAAAGAAGCATTCAACACACAAGTACAAGTAGAGCATTAATAAACAGCTAGAATTCATCAATTCATACGAGCAAGAAATGACAAAATCACCATGCGACTGACTTAACCACTTCTTTGAACGAAAAGGGACTGACATACTTTGTGGCATTCTTCTTACTACCTAAAACATAGAAAGTAGATAATAGCACAAACAATAGCCAAACATACGAAGCCTACAACTGACGCAAAGCAACTAAATCTTAAAACAACAACCAACAGGAACTTAAACCTACAACAAACTTCCAAATGGTGCACAAGACTTCCAACTTCCAACTGCCTAGTCAAGAAACAACCACTACTCAAGGGTTTCGACCCAAAAGCGCCGCATGTCAGGATCCAATTGAACAAATGATTTCCTAAGTTGTAGGTTCTCGGCAAGCCTGTTGAAAGCCTTAAGAAACTGAATTGGTTCGACATACGGCTTCAATGAGTTTAGTATCTCAATGGCCGAAGGTTCGGACTTTGGATCAACTTGTTCAGTGTTTTGGATCTTAACAGTCTGGTACCACTCTCCTTTAGCTTTCTGACAGAATGCTATTTGCTCATATGCATGGTCCTTCCTAACCATCTTGCTAGGATGACTCCTACCACAACTCAGCCCATCATCTGACTTTCTTTTGCCCTTAGAACCTGAAGAGGTATCACCTTGCAGCCCTTTCCCTTTCCTCATCCTATGCATGAGTGCCTCCATCTCATCCTCATCATCAGTTGTTATTGGCCCTACAGTTGAATCTGGCGCATATGCTCCAGTCGCCATAGTGTTGCCCAACAATTCAGCAAGAAGGTCATAATGTTCAAGTCCTTTGGTTCGGAAAGGCTTAGCATCAGGGTGTGCCTATAAGTCGAGAAATCAAAAGGGCCTTAAGTTAAAAAAACAAATTGAAGAATGTGAAAATTTGTTGTTGATTGGGTTGCCTAATGTGAAGGTACCTGAAGGTAAAGATGCCAATCAGTGTCTGACATTGTGACTGTTCCAGTAGCCTCATCCCATCCTAGCCCTGTTTGCTTTACTTTTAGTGCCACAAATGCCTTATATGCCTTCTTCAAACGCGCAAATTTGCCCTGCAATTTTTTGGCAGTATATCCCCTCCTCCTCAACCTCACTGTCATCTCTCCCTCAATGGATGTCCACTGCCTAGCCGTAAAGTTTCTATCCTTCTTGCTACTTGTTTGTCCCTTTTTCTTCACCTCATCAAGCATTATATTTATGAAAGTCTCCACAGTGGAGTACCCCCACATCCCAATATCCGATAAATCATCAGCCATTCTAGCCTAGTTCAAGCAACAAAAGGGTATGTAGAACATGACACATTAGTTACCACTAAGATTCTTTATAACCTAGTTTGAAGCAAAATAGAAAAAGGTCTCCCCTACTACTGTTTTCCCACACAGTAATGAAAAAAAACAATAAGAATAGTGTTGACTTTTTAAAAAAAAAGGTGGAGGTCCATTTTGATTTTAGCATATCCTAAACTAATAACATATTCCACATATCACTTTAACCTTGGCTTGATCCTAAACCTTCAAGTACATGCCATAGATAATTTCCAATAATGGAAAAGCAAAAAAAAATAAAACCAAAATCACACAACAGACAGTTATTCCGGGCTAACAAGTAAGAGTCATATACCACTGGTATGCTATTCTCGCCGGTGCACGACTGTTCCGAAGGGACGGGAGAAGATGAATGCTTCTTCTTGTTGACTGAAACTTTACTTGGAACTTGTCTTGGAGGTGTCTTTGGAGATAAAATTTGGGCTACATAGAAACATCACAGAAAAGTTAGGAACATCACTGAAGAAATTATACATAGCTTCAAATCAGAAAACTCTTCTAGAAATTGTTCACGTTTATAAATAAAAATCGAACTACCATACTGTCAATTGAATACCTCTAGCTTTTCGAATTTTTGTCTGTCGAAGAACCCATCTTCCGCACCTCACAACATTTGCCCCAACCTTCTCTGTGGTGGTCTTCTTCGATCGCTTGCGCCTTTTACGAGCACGGATTGGGGCCATTTTATAGAAAAAGGGTGAGTTTGGATGAAGATACAGAAGACCTAAATGGTATACCTGTGAGATTTGCAAATCTACTTGAGTGATGGGTGTGACTAATCGTTTAGAGAGCTTTGTGCAGAGAGAACACAAGGTTGAGATCTGTGCTAGTGGTTGAAAGTTAAAGGCGTGAGATGACTTCTCCAGCAAAGTTACAGATCAGTAAAGGCGGTGGGTGGGTGTGGGTAAGACAGAGAGAGAGTGGGGCGTCGAGATTCGCTCTGCATACTCTGCAGAAATTGAAGAAAAAAGGAGGTGGAGGAGATGAATATGACCGTTGAATCTTGCAGAGAGAGGAAAAAGGAGTGATGAAGGTAGCCCGTACAGAGGAAAAATCATAGCAGCTAGGGTTTGTGATGCAACTCGGCGTGGATGCGTCTACTCAGAGGGTAAAGAGGAGAGAGGAGGAAAATGTTTTCCTGTGGTTCAAAATTTTGTCTCACGAAACCCAATTTTGAACAATGAACCGAATACGGGTTATGGGCTTTTAAACCCGAAACACGGTTTGCAAAGCCCAAACGAACGGGGCCCAAAAAGTTGAGAAACACATTTTTCGGAATCGGACAAAATCATGTGCCTATAGTATTATTGTGACAGGGGAAAATGACGGCTCAGGACTAGGAATGGCAATCAAGGCATTTGGAACGGATATGGAGAATTCCATATCCGATTCTCGAAACTGAACCCCTACCAATATCCGTCCTGATATCCAAACGGGGAGAGTAAGAAGAAATCATAACCGAACCATTCGGGGTTCGGGTTGCTTGGCGATTTTCTAGTCTTAAAATAATGGGTTGTCCCAAGCGTAGGGCGGAGACCGACGTAGCACAATATCTGGTAAGTCCGGAGTTGAATCCATAAAGACGGTGATGTGTGCTGATTAAAAACTAGGGTTGTTACTTATTTAAATGGACTCGTGGGTAGCCACCCCTTGTTGATTGGTTGAGATTTAACTGAACTTACGAAATTGATTGTACTTTTCAAATAATGGAAGTGAGGTACGGTCGTGGGGTTCATAGTCTTCGCAACTAGTCCGGATTAATCTGTTCCATTCAGTAATCTTAAAAACGTTTAATTTTATTTTGAAAAAGATACCCAGTAAGATGCGAGACCCTATGGTCGCCATATACCCATGCGCAACAGAGAATGGGTTTTAAACCTCCATTCCCCCGTTCACATGGGCTCCGACAATACCCGGATTCATCCACGGGAAGTATTTTTCCAATTTAAGATTATTTTTCCGTTGTTTGAAAAATAGGAACAGTACCCGAACTGGTCACGGTGTGTTAATTACCCCGCGACCCTACCTATAGAATTACTCACTAATCATAATGCATATAAAAGAAGAAACCCTAATTTGAATTATGTTTCTAATACTAAAGAAAGAAAATAAACGAGAGATCAATACTAAACAAACACAAATGAATAACTTTAATAAAGAACAAAAATCAATACAAGTTACCGAAATACAAGTAATTGAATAAAACTTGAAAACTAAACAACATTGAACTCGGCAGTCGGCACAGCGTGTACCTCATGGGCCCACATTAGAAAAGAAACTGCCAATTCTTTTTCTTCTTTCACGTTTTAGTCCAAGCCCAATTAAGTCATAACCCAATTAAATTAATTGCAAACCCATCACTGAAGTCTATGTGCTGGCAACATGTGCTTGTGCCCCTTGGACTTGTCTTTGCTTAATGTAGAGGAGAGGAGGGGGTGTGTTTGATTGTTTGAGGTATGAATATGTAGCTTTCAATTGTAATCCTAATTATAAATAAAGAGTTATCACACTCCAAGCCTTAAATCTTAACACATGCAATAATTTGGTCCATAAATTTCTGGATATATATGCACTTCGACCACTAGAGTTTTATACCTGTCATCATAGCCCCACCTAAGTGCCAGTTGGATAAGATAAAGCCGTGTACGATATTTGGTTCACGAGCATTGTTACCCTGCATGGGGTGTGGTTTGAACTCCACTTTTTCTTTTATCCTTTTTTTTATTTATTTATAAAAACGATATACATCATCCGGTTAATATTGTCAGATGTTAGAGAGCGGGAAGGAGGAAGGGTTCGAACCCAGCCCAAATGGCATTAACCCGACCTATACTCAAAGCAAATTGTCCTCTTCTCCCATGTTATCAGAAATTATTCTCCTTATTTTGAGGGTGTGGTGGTCTTCCTTTTTATATGGCAAATGGCATTAACCCAATCTCGTTATCTGTTCATATCATACTCTAAATTTATTTACAAGATGGTGACCTGAAAATAATAGTCTATTCCCAAATTCATCAATTACCTATTTGAAAAAAGCACTAGCAATACGGTTGAGCAGGGTTCTGACTTGTAACTATATATCAGTCATTGATCATGAAATAAGATGTTGGATATTCGGTGTCGTTATTGATTGGCTGATATATAGTTTTATCACCGATATTGACACGTATTCTGATATTGCGATTTAAAGGTGTAATAGGTGTTGAGAGATTGGAAATAGCCACGTCCACCGCCTGCATAAAACCACGTGTATTGGGTTTTAGGGAGGAAAGAATGAATGAATACTAACTGAAATCGGGGGAGTCCAATAACGTAAGCCACAAGGCCACCCATTCTGGAGGAATTAATGGGTCCAATCGGCATAATATCTTTGAGTCCAACGTACGTAAGTTCATCGATATTTTCCTAGCTCTCCTTAGTTTTAGTGACTTTTTGGGTGTTTTGTCCTTATTAAAAAAAAATTCACATTTGTTGATTTTGCACCGAACTTTCGTGAATTATTGATTTGTCTCGACGAAAGAAATTGAAAAAATATATTTTTTTCTTACTTTTAAATATCAGCCAATGATCATGAAACAAGACGTTGGATATTCGGTGTCGTTATTGACTGGCTGATATATATCTTTATCATGATATCGACACTTACTCTTGTTTTAAATGTAGGTGTATCACCGACATCGACACGTATTCTGATATCGCTATTTAGAAAGAAGTATTGAGAGATTTTAAATGCAAAAAAGTGATGCATGCATTGTAAATAGCCACGTCCACCGCCTGCGTAAAACCACGTGTATATTGGGTTTAAAGGAGGCAAAAATGAATACTACTAACTGAAATCTGGGGAGTCCAACAACGTAAGCAACAAGGCCCACTCATTGTGGAGGAACTAATGAGTCCAATCTGGATAATATGTTTGAGTCCAACGTAAGTTCTTCGATATCCATATTTGCCTGAAACACTTAATTTTGTCAGGGTGATCAAGGCCCGCTCTGAGTTTTCTAGGACCCGATTCGAACTTTTCAAACAGTGACCTTTATATGGTACACATATAAAATCAACTTTGATTTGAAGGAAAATTTACAAGTATTCGAAAGCATAAGTACAAAAAACTCGATAATCATTTTCATTTTATGAGCTCAAAAACTTGAGAATCATTTCTTGAACATCACTAGTAACACATTTTTTCAGCTATAAAATTACGTATTAATTATTAAACTCTCACACTAATTTTGTGGATAGGCATAATATAAGAGTACATACAACAAATTTGGGGTTTCTGAAATAAGATCAAATTTGGAGGCTTGATGTTCCTCGACGTATACCCAAAGGTGGTGTTGGCACATAAATAGGGCTGCAATAAAAACCAAATTAAAGAATCGTAAACCCAGTCCGAACCGAAACGAACCCTATATTTTAGTATGAAGTGGGGTATATATAGCAGGATACCCTTAATAAGAAAGTCATCTACCTATGTGAGTTTTGTTGAGTGGGTCCCTCCTAGTTGGTGGGTCCACAAGGGAGCTTATTAATTAAGTCCAAAATGTTATGGAGTTATCTTGTTATTCCTTGAATGACAAAGGGAGAATTTGTAATTTCCTCCGTGGGATTACAAAAGAAAGTCAGGAGACTTGTCTCATTTGACTGCTGCAACTTTTTGAGAGATAAGAGAGTTCCAGAGAGCTGCCGAGAAAAGTGAGGGTTTTGCTTTTTAGTTCAAGCCAAGATCGGACCACTGTTACTACTCCGATTTTGATGGGTTTTCAGTATGTTCTATAGTTCGACGAGCTCTACGCACTGATCGGAACAGATTGGTAAGGTTCTCTCGGGTTCTAAGAGTTTGGGATATCCACTTTGGTGAGACCTAAACTTGTATCTTGTTGATTTTGTTGAAATCCACCTTAGGGTGATGTTTGTATGCCTCTAGTAGCTTGCTAGGGAAGAACTCTTGTAACCCCATTATCATTATAGTGGAAGATTTGGTAGCGACTACGCTCCCGTGGACGTACCTCTAATTTAGGGGGAACCACGTATAAATCCCGGTGTCTCGTGGTTTGCTTGTTGTTGCATATTTTATTTTCGGCTCCTAGATTGTTTGTTGGTTATTGTGGTTTGCAATATTTAGCTTATTCTCTATTTGCACAAGGAGGGAAAAATATTCGTAGTGTGTCACGTAGGTTTTTCCCAACAAGTTTTTAAGTGGGGCCACTTCTACGAGACTTTAGAAAGACAATATTCTTAAGAAAATGTTTACAGAACTAGCTAGGTGGGTGTTTATGGCCAAAACAAACACAACAGGAAGAATTGAATTGTATTATGAGAAGTTCCTGTGGGTAGTCTGTTGTCTCAGTTTAGTTCAACAGCAGACTAGTTCATGACATACATTCACTAGTCAGGCAGTAAACCCGATGGGCTTTCACAAGGGAATATTCAATGCAAAAGTTACATATCCAATGTAGGGATAATCCATGGTGCTGTCTTGGGTTTGCTTTGTACTCGGTGCCAAATGTGGGGGATTGTTGGAATTTTTCAAAGTGAATGCAAATTAGGGCATTCAAAGGAATTTTTTTTAAATAAAATGGTGATACCATGTCATTCTGCTGATATGGTGCAACAAATCAATCATTTTCCACCATGTATGAATCCGGGTCCGCGGAGCGGTGATGTGGTAGTTAGTGAGATCCATGTAACTACCCACACATGTGCATAGTGGGGTCAACATGAACAAGTGGTGTTCTATTATTGAGCTGTAATACCACGTCAACACGTGAACGTGGTATCACCGGTGTAACCCAAATTTACTCCAGTCAAAGGGTATGCTGAGACAATCGAAAGGCCCCCGTTTGGTACATCGAATCAGGACAATGCTATTAAGCATGCGGCTGATTATGAACCCCATGATGTGAGATTAATTGGGAGAACTCATTCCAGCGGTTTTCTTTTCAGTCACTTTGGGCAACTTAGAGGTCACCATTTGGTTGTATATTGCAACCCGTATTTATGTTCCATACAGAATTCGGATTCCCTACAGACAAATATTTCGAGTGTTGTTCTTTGTTTGGGAGAGAGATAGACATAATTTTAGTTCGCCAAAACGGTTTTCAATGGTGTTCTGATTATCATGGTATAGCCATTTTATCATGGGAGACCAACCCTGGTGCTATAGCTACCGCCAACATCCTTGGTAAGGCGAGAATCTATTTGATGGAGATTGTTCATACAATACTCGGTTCACTTGCTGATTGGTTTCAGTTCGTTATAATCTGCAATTTCAGTTTGTATATTGTGGAAATATATAGTTCTTTGGAATTTGCCCAAAAAATCAAAATTTTTTCCAACATTAACATTATGGCGTCCTATTGCCACCCTTTTTTCTCCCTTGTGTCACACGTTGAAGAAAACAAGGCAATTCAAGTTTCTTTAGTCAGTTCCAAAAAATAAATAAAAAAAGAAGTTTTATTAGTCCATTTGAGAATGAGAGCAATTTTGTTCACTATCACTTTGTTAACTCTTGGCGAGGGTAATTTTGTGTCTCACTTTTCTAGAAACCGTTCAGTTTTTCCAGATTCATTTTCTAGGACACTCTTTCAAAATTCAGCTCAATCAAATACAAGTATTTCATCTAGAAGTTTATTTATTTTCTTTAAAATTTTTGACCAAAAAATTGAACTTTTAGATCAAATGCTTACCAATTTCCTATTAAGATAAAATTTTTGCGAAGTCTCCTAACAAATCAATTAAGACAACATAAACGATTCTGATGATTATGGTAGTGAAACATAGAATGTGCATACTCTCGCGAAGGTGAACAAAATTGCTCTCATTGGGAATGGGTTAGGTGGGAAATGGGGAGAAACTCAGAGAGAGGTTGGAATGGACTCTCTTTTTCGTTTTATACACGGCAATTGTGAAGGACAGTCTGAATGTTTGAACAAAAAAAACCAGAAACGGAAAGTGCAGAGCACAAACATGGAAATGATTTGAAAGGCTCTCGACCCCTCAAAGTCAGTTTTCCTTTTTTTTGCCCGTCTCACGGGGTAGAAAAATGGTGGATTAAAATAAATATATATATATATACACACAAATTATTCAATGAGGGATCTCGTACGGTTCTACCATGCGGACCTCCCATTTCCGAGTAAATTTCGATAATTCGAGCCACTTAAAGTGTGTAGAACTTGATTTTAAGGGTAACTTAAAGAAATCAGCAAAAAAAATCAAGACTGAGAAGGGCTTGATTTGAACAGTTTTTTATTGAACCGTTCAATAAAAACTGCTCCGATCAAGCTCTTTCCAGTCATTTTTTTTGCCGATTTCTTGCGGATACCCTTAAAATCACTTTATGATCACTCTGAGCGGCTTGGATCATCAAAATTTTGATTGGAAAAGTGAGGTCTGCACGGTAAAACCGTGCGAAATCCCTCACTGGATAAATTTTTCGTTTCACTTCCTATGAGGACTCCTTTATATATATGTGTGCGTGTGTTGTGCGCATCATCGGACTTTGGTGTCCTGAACATGGTTCAAGGTGAATTTGTTTAATAACTGGATTTTCGGTCACTACATGGGTATGGCAGAGTTAAAGCCACTCTTCCCTTTGATATCATTTGGGCTTCTAGGACTTTTTTTGACAGTGGGTGTGCTTTATCTCTGTTTGTCTAGGAAGACAACAAAATTACCCTCCTTCCGGATTTTAGGAAACTCATTTCCGCCCTCATTTCTGCGATTATCCTACCAAAGTCTGCTTAGAGTTACTGATGGGTTCTCCCTATCCAACTTAGTTGAAGTGGGTAGTTTTGGTTCAGTTTATAAAGGACTTCTCGATCGAAGTGGAAAAGTTGTTGCAGTGAAGGTTCTAAACCTACAATTCCGTGGTGCCTCAAAGAGTTTCATAGCCGAGTGTAAAGTCATGACGAGTATCAAACATCGGAATCTTGTCAGGATTCTTACAGCGTGTTCGAGTATTGACTATCAAGGTAACGATTTCAAAGCTCTAGTTTATGAATTCATGGTCAATGGGAGCCTACACGAGTGGTTGCATCCCAATGGGAATGGAAACGGTGTACACGAGGAGATACGGAGTTTAAACCTGCTACAGAGGCTTCATATTGCAATCGATGTTGCTTCTGCTCTTGATTATCTTCACCATCATTGTTGGGAACCAATAGTTCACTGTGATCTAAAGCCGAGCAATGTTCTTTTGGACAATGAAATGACTGCACGTGTAGCTGATTTTGGTTTAGCAAGGTTCCTTCTCAAAGCCACCCATAAGTCTTCTGCAAATCAATCAAGTTTCATTGGCATGAGAGGATCTGTTGGTTATGCTCCTCCAGGTAAATGTGCCTCTTAAGACTTTGTATTTTTCCTTTGCAAAACCACTGCCAACACTACTTAGGCTGATAGACATCTGGGTTTAATCTGGTTCGTCAATCATATCATTAAAGATGATTGTTTTTTAATTCTTAGTTTTCCTCCTAACCATATCATTTGACTCTCAACTGAGAATCAAGGGGAATTTCCTACATGTCACTTAAAACAAAAGTGCAGCACTATACTTGGCACAAAGTGCTAGCATTGCTATAGGGAGCTTTTGTTTGTGATCTCCTTTGGCTGTAGTCAAAGCAAGAGTTAAAGTAGTCAAAGCAAGAGTTAAAGAGAAAAGAAGAAAATGACTTATTTTTGTACCAATGGTACTCATTGCCTCATTGGTGGTTGTCGCTGGCCTGTTGGAGTACCCGTTATAGTTTGAGTGATAGGGTAATCTCCTTAAGTAATTCCCACAAGTTTGTGGCCAGTGACACCATTAATTAGAAGAAAAGGAAGCACTATTTCAAATGAAGGGGCTAGCCAGTGATAATACTAATTTAAGGAAATTCCTACTTCTATACAGCTAAGGGAAGAAGTTAGATCTCTAGGCGAGAATAAAGAGGGTTTATGAAGGACTATGATATTGGCTACCAAGCAATGTGGGAAATGGAGTTTTGCTTGAGTTATGCTATTCCCTCAAGAATTAGGAAAGTAGACGGTTTTCAATGTCTTTATTGTGTAAATCAATCAGTTGAAGTAAAATTTGTGAACCGTAGCTTCGACTTGTTATGAACATTTAGAACCATTGACAATTATTTAGCATATATTGCTAAGAATTTCTTAATATGGTTTCTAGTTGCCCTTTCGAATTAAATAACCACAAGAAGCTAATGTTGTTATGAGTCTGATGACACATCTATTCACAAGGCACATTACTATGCTCTGATGTATTTCTAGCCAAGCATCGTCATATGTTTATTTACTAACTAATGTACTATAGAGTATGGCATGGGAAATGAGGTATCAACATCCGGAGATGTGTATAGCTATGGCATCCTTTTGTTGGAGATGGTCACTGGGAAGAGACCTACCGATAGCATGTTTACCGCAAGTCTTACTCTGCACAACTTTGCTAAGACAGCCTTGCCTGAACCAGTGGAGAGTGTTTTCGACCAAACATTGATTCTGCAAGGACAAATGGGGGAAGCAAGCACAAGTATCAACAGCGTTTGGAATCAGAGCTCTCTTAGCAGTCACAAAATTCATGAGTGCTTGATTTCACTACTTAAAGTTGGAATCGCCTGTTCACAAGAACAAGCAACAAATCGGCCGGACATCAACGAGGTTCTCACTGGTTTGCATAAGACAAAGAACATTCTTCTTGGAAGTTCAGTAAGTGCAGATAGAAGATCCAGAATTGCAGTGTTATCATAGGTACGTAGGGCCACACTTTCTAACACAAGAAAAATCATAAGTTTTGCTTTGAAACCGTCAGATTTCTTCACTAGTCCAACTAACATTGGTTTTCTCTGTGGATGCTTAAATTCATAATGCCTAACACAACTATTCTACTTTAAAAGAGGTGTTATCTATGGTAGCATTACACTTGATAAAAAATCTTTGATAAAAAATCTTTGCTAGCATTAGCTACAGCACAAGGAGACGAATTCTGTTCAAGACAGCGGACATTTTGTTATAAATGAAACGAATTCTTTATTGGTCATTCATTCAATGTTTTCTCCGTTTATTCATTTGCCTTGCTTATTTGATAAAGTCCCAATAAAACTAATTTCAAATGTCCTACAGCTTCTACCTATGTGACCGTTTTTACGCTTTTCGTCATATTCTGTCAAACATCTGTCATCTAATTATTACTTTTTTCTTTTCCCAGGTTTCTTAGGTGTAGTTTGTGTTGAAGACACTCCATGACACGATAGCTACATGATGCTTCAATTGCTTCTGCTGTTTGTTATAGGCTTATCGCAGTATAGTATACTGTAATTTCCCATTCTGCTTCTTTAATGTTTTCTCAGTTTTGCAACTTTCCTGAATAAATGTATTGTACTAAGGCTACGGCTTGCTATGATGATCCTGTCTTTACTCTTATTAATTCTGTAGCTTAAGTAGGCTATGGATTCCGCGGTGTGCTTGTACCGTTAAGCATCTGTTACACTACTCTAAACAGTGTTATCTTAATGTGGTGCTGCTTATAGTCTCTTTCAGTTGGGTGGTTTATGGAACCGAGGGAAAGGACGAAGCTGTGATACAGCCGACGGTATGTCGAATAGATTATGAATGGGAGGAAAAAATTGAAACAACCCCCAAAGACTATGCCAAAGATCATGCCTACATTGTTTACTTTCTATACTTCGTGGGCAGCAAAATGACCTTCGGGATCAAGAAATAAACTCAGCAATCAGAATCTGGGAAGCTCATTCGGATTTTTAGAAAAGGCTGTTTTTTTCTTCTTCTATTTTTTGGTGATTTTGGTGCTAAGCAATGTATTGATCATAGCTTTGTGGGGAAATCCCGAACCGTTGTCCTTTCACTCAATTTTTTAGCTTGTACACAATTGGGCTCCATAGTTGGCAAGCATAGCTATCAGCCATTGATCACGAAACAAGATGTTGGATAGTGTCGTTTTTGACTAGGCTGATATATATAGAGTACAACAAATTTGGGGTTTCAGAAATAAGATCAAATTTGGAGGCTCAATGTGCAGCCGTATCCTCGACGTATAGCCAAAGGTGGCTGGGAGAGGTCGTATCCACTGTATCTTTACGGCCTTTTTCTTCTACTTTTCCTCCACTATGAAAGGTACTCTAGTTAACATAAGTAGGGCTGCAATAAGAACCAAAATAACCATAAAGGTGACTCGTACTAAAATAATTCGTTTTTCGACCATTTGAGGGTAAAATGGTCATGTGTTTAACGTACGAGTCACCTTTAATCGAAACCACTTTGGTGGGAAAGTAGGTCGGACAACCTTTCTAATGATTCAAACCACGAGCAAATTGGAGTTCCGTACGATCCGTGGCAAATCCGCGAAGTCGGACATGTTGCGCCTGGGGCGCCCTGAAACGCGCCTGGGGCGCATATGGTTGCGCCTGAGGCGCATTTGTGCC
>BPLS01022096.1:0-27005 GCA_019656275.1 Rhododendron kiyosumense | reverse complement strand
TCAATGCACGTGGAGAAAGGGTATTTTCCAAGATGGTCCTGATCGGCTACAAAACCCTTTTATCAAACCTGGCCAAAAGTTTTCGAGCTGTGCTAGTGGCGCACACAACTTATTTTACATGTTTAGTGTGCGGTAGGATTGGCTTCTCATAATTAATCAGGTGCACGTATGTTCGTCCGAACACAACTTATTTACATGTTTAGTGGGCGGTGAGATTGGTTCCTCATGACTAATTAAGTGCCCGTATGCTCGTCCGAACACATCGGTTAAAAAAAACTCACGTACATGAGAGGAAGAATTTTCCAAAGTTCTAACAAGGGTTTATCCAGTGGTTGCTAAAGACTCACGAATATTTCTTGGATATTGGGAAGCATTATTTCTTACCCAAAAGAGTTAAGTAGAGTTTATGCTAATAAAAGGCAAATGAAGAAAGATAGAAAAATAAGGAAGAAGTGACTTAAAAGACCCACAAAAAATGGGGGAAATGGCTATTGAGTTCTTGATTCTTTCTTAGAGTTTCTCTCTGTGGTTATGGATTTCTGACACATTTGTGTCTGTATATATGTATCTAGTGAATCAAGATTTAACTGAAACAGCTATTAATAGCAAGAAAATTTAAACTGTTGAATTGACAGATATGGAAGTGTTTTCAAGTCCCACATACTAGGTAGTCCTACGATTGTGTCCATGGATCCAGAGCTCAACAGATACATCCTCCTGAATGAAGGAAAGGGTCTTGTCCCCGGCTACCCTCAATCCGCGCTCGACATACTAGGGAAATCCAACATTGCTGCTGTACACAGATCCGATCACAGACGCATACGAGGATCATTTCTCTCTCTCGTCAACCCTTCCATGCTCAAAGACCAACTCCTTCCCAAGATCGATAAGAACATGAGAATGCACCTCCGCGATTTGCAAGGCAAAACTATTGATATCCAAAAGATAACCTCTGATGTAAGTTAAGATGATCACAATCTGATATGTATTGTGCATGTTTGTCTTCGAGGGGTTAAGTTTGATGTGTTGGACGTATTCATTCATTCAGATGGCATTGCTGATAGCCTTCAAGCAGATAATGGAAATTGAATCAGATTCTATCTATGAGGCTTTCAAAGCGGAGTTTGATAAGCTGATGGCGGGGACACTTTCGCTGCCAATCAACATTCCCGGAACAACTTACCATCGTGGTTTCCTGGTAATTTATCGAGGACGAAAATATTTGACAGCTTTTTGCCAACTTGATTTTCTAGGATATTTTTGTGCGAAAAAGACCCTATGAAAATATCACAAGATGGTTTAACGTTTTCGAGAAACATTGTTGCTGGAAAATGAATAGGTTAAGAAACACAAACAAGTGTTCGTATTTCGAAATGTAGTTTGTGAAAGGCATTCTGCCAACTGATTTTGATGGTGGTAATGAATCTGTGGGCTTATTGAAGTTTATGTTCTTTTGCAGGCAAGAAAGAGTGTCCTTAGAATTTTGAGAGATGTCATGGAGGAGAGGAGAAATTCCTTGATGAAGAATTATGACATGCTGGACTATCTGCTAGAGGAAGAGGATCCAAGATACAAACTCAATGATGAGGAAATTCTCGATCAAGTAGTCATGATTCTCTATTCGGGTTTCGAAACCGTATCGACTACTTCAATGATGGCCATCAAGTATCTTCATGATCATCCATCAGCTCTTCAAGAAATCAGAGTGAGCAACAGTCTATACATTGTTGAAAATCGATTGTTGGTGAAAACTGTAGGGTCAATAACTCTGTTATGATGCAATTGTCTGTAGGATGAGCATTTTGCAATAAGAGGAAGGAAAAAGCCAGGAGAGCCACTTGACTGGAACGATTACAAGTCGATGGTTTTTACGCGTGCGGTAGGTGAATTGACAAACCCACTCTATACGGCTAGAAATCCTGCCGCCGTGAATCTGTCCTTCTCTCCTAACATACTCTAAACTAAACGAAACATGGAGAGTCTCCGGGTACCAAATGCCGAGACATCATCATGCGGTTGCAACTCACAAGTGTATTGGTAGAGGGGGACAAAGATTTTGAGAATAAAGGATCTTGCACCTCTCAGTACCAATTCCCCTCCTAATATACTTATTGGAACTGTATGTCTCTCAATGCAGGTGATATTTGAAACATCAAGATTGGCCACAGTTGTCAATGGGGTTTTGAGAAAGACAACCGAAGGAATGGAATTGAACGGTATGCTACGAAACTCTTAGGTCGAATCAGGGCAGAATTTTATTTCGCTGCTTGTTTATCAGGGTTTTCCTGCAGACAAAAGAGTGACAGATTTGCAATTTCATGTTCACTCTTATTCAGGATATTTTATCCCAAGAGGATGGAGAATCTATGTTTATACAAGGGAGATCAACTACGATCCTTTCCTATATCCAGAGCCTCAGAAATTTAATCCGTGGAGATGGCTGGTAAGCTTACGAGAAAATCTATTTCTTTACAAGCTGTCAAGGTTTTTTCTGCTCACGCATGAGTCTAAAACTTAAATGCCACCCTCCAGGAAAAGAGCTTGGAATCTCACAACTACTGCTTCTTGTTTGGAGGGGGAAGCAGGCTTTGTCCGGGAAAAGAGTTGGGAATAGTTACAATTGCGATATTCCTTCACTACTTCGTCACTAGATACAGGTACTCAAATTCTGTATTACTCATCCAATTCCAAGTCCTGTGGTGGCACTGGCAGCAACTATGTTTCACAGACTCTTCTATACGTTCAAAGTACTCGTGTCAGACACTCTACACTTGCGTAAGGGTGCAGTGCAGGATACTTGTCTGAAAAAGTATCTAGAAGCTCACTTAAAAACCATGTGCAATGGTTCGAGTTTACTGTTGGAAATTGTGTGTAGAAAGCTCAAGCATAATGAATGAAATGCTACAGGACATTAAGCAAATGCAAAATATCCAAGAAAAGAGAAGATATAAATATTCTCGAGTATGTATTGGATGAATCTGATGGCTAAAATGTAATTCCGCTGTTGCTTAAAAATTGCCTAGCTAAGCTTTCCTAGTTCATCTCATGAAGGAGAATTGGCTAATAAACTCAATGTTCTAATCCGGTAATGATACTACTCACTATTCAACCTATATACTTCAAGTCTTCAATTACTATTATATGTTCTAATATAGCAACGTTTTGTCTTTGTATTGCCAGATGGGAAGAAGTTGGGGAAGAGAAGCTTATAAAATTCCCAAGAGTTGAAGCACCAAATGGATTGCACGTGAGGGTGTCGAAGTACTAACATTTTGAACTCGGTAGAAATATGCAGAACTTTAGCGTAAACAGAACTGAAGAACATTTTGTCTCTGAACATAATGAAAATTTCATGTTCCTGTTCAACACATTCAAATTGGAGTCCTGAAACTTGTCTAGACATAGCTGTAATGCAATCCGTCCCCGTTCAATCCCTTACTGGGTATCCAATAACATGGTCTAATTTTAATGCCAAAGTTCATGCGGTGAAAATTTGAAACTCTATTAAATATACTGCAAATGTAAGAGGAACATAATTTTACCTTGTTCGAGTTGAATAGCTGATCTGAGCAAGTAATTCTATCAGTTGAAAATAAGCTTAACCCGATACTGAAAGCGCATTATTTCTACTGAATTTCAACAGATTTTGCTGTCATCAAAGCATATTCTGGAATTCTTTTTTGAACTTGAATAATAATTTTTTGGAATTATTTTTCAGCAGATCAACGAGATTAGCAAGTGAGGAGTACATGAATACGATAAAATGGATAAGGAAATGAAAAAATTTACATGCACAGATGTTCGGCTATGATTTACTGGTTCTTTCTTTACTGCATGGGCTACATCATGCCTAGTTCGAACTTCTAAGCCATTTACGGCAAAAGTTACAAATTTTCACCTGAATTGTACACCTCAAAAACTGTCCTCTATGCGTTGGATGGTAGTTTACGTGCCACAATTTAAAACGAATAGAAATCCAGCCTGGCCCACAGATCATATATATGCAACCATCCTTGAGCATGAGTAACTTGTTTAATTGCCGGTAAGCCACCAAGTAGATCACAAAAGGCCCCCTTGAGAGTGCAAATAAACCCTCAGCTGGTCTCCACCGGCAACCGCCAGAGGACCTGATTTTGAGTTACTCGTAGCGATACATGAGACCCCAATACCTGTTATCACTTTAAAAGTTAGAAAGAAAGCACAAATGAAGTGTGCCTCAGTTTGATACATCTTTGACACAAAAAATTCCAATTGTACAGAAGGCCAAACAAAGCTTAGAAAAGGAGGATGCTGATTGCAAGTATCAGGTCCTATGTCGCCTGGGATGCACATTGCTCCAATACGAGGAACAGAAGTGAAACACAATAACAATGCGCCACATGCGTAAATTGTGGTACAATAGGACTGGTCCTATAGATTATGATCTTCAAAATTACTTATTTTCAGAGATAAAAATCCTATGAGAGGTTGTACTGAGTGCCTACTGCCTAGAGCAGTAGAGCTTTATTTAGGTACAAACACCATTAACTAGGGTATTAGTGCTTTCTGGTAAAGCACATCAAGTATGTAAATTAAACAACACGGCATTTTGTGCTTTTCTTAAAGTATTACTCCAGCTTTATATGTGCTTTTCGAAGGTACAAGTACAATTTATAGGGTAACCAACTAGATCAATATGCTTTTAAAGCTGAACAAAGTCCAGTAAATATCTATATAGGTCAGCTGGACAAACAAATGAAATTTATGCACATCAAATTTAACCATATTCTGGAATTCCCACCAACTGCAAGAAAAATGGATGTCTACAACCTATAAGGAAACTTAATTCCGGTAATCAAGGAGGTTTTTTAATTGCTTCCTGGGAAATAGATCCTCTACTATGCACTGACCATTACAATTAGAATATCCAGGGAGGATAGGGTGAAACACTGCATGTACTTGGTTGAAGCTTTTGTAGTAAGATTTACATTTTCATTTTCCGATGCTGAATGCTGAGACCAGATAAGTATACGACGTCTGTAACTGATGCATCAGAACAGGTACTAGTTACGAGGTGAAAGTGAAACATACCTTTGAAACACTGGAGATCCTTAAGCTTGCTTCCTGTAGACAGTTCCCACATGTAAACAAGTCCATCACCTGTTCCAATAATACCATGGCCAGCCGATGCACCAATTGCAGCAGCCCTACATAATAGTGAATTCTACATTTCAGACTTCTTTTTCCAGTAATTAGCAAGTTCACATCAGCAACTTAGCATTGTCAGGCAAGAAGCCACCCTCGACTCTCGAGGGTGAACTCAATTTACAATGTAAGTACGTACACCCTTGATAATCCTATAGAAAGCAAGGAGAGACACAATTTCTTAAATTCAAATTGATCCTAGTACTGCATGAAAATGCTTTCACTTGTCATGTTACACAGAGAGAGGATTCTCCTTTCACAGAATGTTCAATGTGGGCATAATATGCAGAAGGTAGTAATGAACAATGTACTCAATTTCCAGCTAAAATATGTGGCAAGGCATTTTGATGGTCTTCTGTTGGAAAGTGGTACAACCATATCAACCTTGTCATTCTGGGTGGAAATTATCACTCGTTAATCAAAATATGCAATGGATAAAAAGTTTTAGTGCAGGAACTAAGTAGGATAACATTGCAGAAGCATTTTTGCAATACAGAAAGAACAACAATGATGGCTTTCTGTTGTCCCATCAAAGGATTTAAATAAGCAACATCTTTCTGTTTACAATTTCTGGTCATAAATTCTGTTTATACTGCAGTGCCATAATTATTAGGTTCATTTATCATTATTCTAAAGCAAATGGCAATTAAAATCTATGCAAATTCAAAACTCTTCTTTTTTTAGCAGCTATGCAAATTCAAAACTCCGTCTCAAGTTTAGAATTGGGGAGTTGACTTGTACTTTCTAGTTTCAAACATGGAGACACATTTCTTTATAATGAAACTATAAGCACCTTGAGTCCAATGCACTTCCCAAGATCACCCTGTTTTTCACCAGCAGAGCTAGCCTCCAGAATCCAACTGGGCTTGTTTTGCAGTCAGTAGACTGAAAGTCTTGTTGAACATCGGTTTTGCAGACAGTTGAGATGAAAAGCCAAACAGCAACATCTTCCCTGTCTATTGGAGTAGACATACGATTCTCACACTGCTCCAAAAACAACGCTTTTCTTGCAGCTGCTAGGTCATTGATGTGACCATGAGCTTTACTTTGCCATCTAAATAGAGCGATTGGAAGGAATTGACAAACTGAAGTACTTGGAGAAGAAAATCTTGCTACAAAGGTCCGTGTGGAAATATCCCTGAGAATAATGGAAACTTCTGTGCATCAAAATCATTGCAAAATGACCAATCAATATTGTAACCATCTTTTTCATTACAGTATTGAGACCATAACCATGCAACATATACAGGGATATAACCGAATAACAAAAATGTTGCAGTAGCAGAAAGCAGAAGGAAATTAATAGAACATAGTATACTCCAATCCTCACTCCCACTTGAGTACACAGGATTCTGACTTCGGTAAGAACCAAATAACTTCCCAAACTACCAGAAGAGAAAAGAGATACGGTTGTAGTTTGTAAATCAGTCAAAGGATTCTAGAATAGCCAAATGCCAATTTAGTCCATCTACACAAATATCAAATAACAGTAAAATTTCATGAAAACCAGATTTCTATTTTCCCTTACAAAAGCACGCCTAATTTGAACAGTGCATCATTCATTTCCTAGTGCAAAATCTTCCGGTATATGATGAACGTAGAAGTTTTAAAATGCTGTCTTCAGCCTGCCCAAGCAGAAACTAAAAGCGTTCAATGTTAACATTCATGTCAACAAGAAATACATTCAAGAGAATGGAATAGTACAAAATTGAGAATTGTTTTAGAAGAAATTAATGGTCCAACTAGATAACATTTATTTTATGTCCCGGGACGTAATGAGTCCAAATCCAGTAACTCCTTTTTGTGACTGCTTTTAGTAGAAGTGTAATTCTCAATATCTAACTACGCCATGCAATTTTTGAGTATCTTGAAAGACCCTAGAACGGGTAGATTTGTGCATGAAGGAAACTACAGGTGCATATATAGGAAAAAGTAATACAACATATAAGTAGGAACTGCAACATAAAAAGCAGCATACCATACCATAAACCAAATTCCCCGAAGCCATTATGACCAACAACAAGAGCAGCACAATGGGGGACTCTCTTCAACTCAACTATGCACGGAAATATGCAGTCAGAAGTTGATAAATCACATTCCTCTATCTGTGCACTGCAACCAGTGAATTAGAATATAACAGAAGCGTTTTGAAATGCCAGTAGATAATGAAAGACGACAACATCAAGATAGACGAAAGTGCTGATAAAGTAAACCAACAACCAGCAACAATTTACCAAGAACTATCAGGTTTAAAAAATGGCTCTACTAAAATGTAAAATTACCCATGCCTCAAATTAAGTTCATGAAGCTGCCATTATCCTAATTACAAAGAACTTTATTGTAAATAGCATAAAATTTTTGCAAACTTTATATAAACGAACACTCAGGATTTTTTCTGGTAGAAAGCATAGCATTGACAAATGATTGAGAAAACGGAACCTTGACCACTAAAAACAAAAGAAAATGGTATGGCCATGATTCCAAGGACAAGCAGGAACTATAAGAAAAGGCATGATCTAAATTGGAAAAAAAACACATTACCTCCACGTTGAGTTCATGATCCATAGGTGCAATTTCCCACTCTCTTCAACGCCGACAACATAGTTAGGTTCACAAACTAATAGACAGTGAACATTGTCAACTGTCTTTAAAGTTGCCACAACAGACATATAACCATGTTTTACTTGCACAACCTTTACTGCATAGTTCTCAAAGCATTCTGATCTACAACCTGAGCATGGACACTGAAGTTTCCCTTCCCTAACAGATGGATCAAAAATTAATGCTCCGTGATTGATGATTTCAGGACAAAATAAACTGAACGTAACATTGCAAACAACATTAAAAAAAAAAAAAAATCCACCTGCAATGAGGAGCTTTCATACTTTTCAGTAAGACAAGGCACTGCCCATCTGGAGTGAATTGCAAACCAGATCTTTCTAGAGTAATCTAGTCCAAAGAAAACAAGGGTCACATAAATTAGTGAGCAGACAAGGAACAACCCCAAAGAACGGTACTATGAAAACACAATTATAGCATATAAGAACTTACTTCTCTGCCAAATGCATCTTTTGAAGTTGGCAAGAGTATTTGAGTGTGGCCAATAAAAGAAGGGCATCCTAAGCTTTGCTGTTCTAGCAATAACTTGTACATAAACAGGGTTCTTCTCTTATCCGCAGAAACACCGCATAGAACACAAATATAGATTTCTTTCTCTTTCGTACTCAATAACACCAATGAAACTGGCAAGGGGTGGACATAACATCCAACGAAGTCAATTATGTTCTCCATTTTGTCATTATCCCCCATGTCCATCGGAAGCTTTAAGTGTGAATCATCTGCAACTTCACTGTTATTCACACATATATCCCTTCCCTGTTTATGAAACCGTGATACTGGATTGCTCATATCAACAATATTTTGGCGCCACTGCAGCTCCTTATCAGCTTCGGCCAGAGATTTTTCATTGCATGAAGAAGTTTGATTAATAACCTCCGAATTGGTAGCGAAATTGGAGGGACCCATAAATGATTCGCTTTGTAAAACAGCTGCCACATTATGAAGTCTACCATTACAATTATTGGTAAATTTCTGCACGTGCAAACTGTTGGTCTGTCCGTCATTTACGGCATCAACACCAGATGAATAACTTGTATGTGGGTTGGAATTGAAGGGGCTAGCTGGCTGAATATCTGAGGCAAGCAACAAGTTTGAGGCAGTAGACATGTTAGGGCCATAACCGTCATTAACGTTTCTGAATATGATACTTTCTGTGAGAGGACCATTGTGTTTTCTTGTCGAAGCTTCATTTTGGATATGGGTAAAGGAAGCATTGCTAGTATCAGCTTCTCCTTCTTTAACAATGATTTCCCCATGTGATACTTGAACAGATCTCGCAACGCTTGTCGAGTTGTCATCGACTGTACCTATCATTGTAGGAACATGATTGATTTCAGGATTTGACTTGATCTAAAGGAAAATGGAATAAAAAAACTTCAAATCTGACTAAGCAACTTTGGAGAAGAATGCCCCATGGTATAACTTTTAAGCGAAAAACCAAAAGAGATCAATGGCTCAGAATAGTACCTTTAACACAACTTGGTGATTCATTTAGGTCCTTTTCCTTGGAATGGATATCACAGTGCACTACCTTTTCATCTGAATGTCTGCAGATATCCTTGTTACTTGCAAGGATAACATGCTCACTAGAAAGCATGCAACCTAAGGTAGATTCAGGTATGAGATTATCACCATTCTTAGGCCTGCCAATCGAGGACATAGGTGCTTTGTTGAAAGTGAAGATGTCATTGCTGTCACTGCCACCAGCATGGCCAATTAATGAATGAGCTGATGTATCAACATTCACAGGCAGTCCCGAATCGTCAGACCTAGGTATGCTTTCACCCAAGGCTGCTACACCAGCTTCAGCGGCGTCAGAACCAGATTTACCATTCTTGACGCTATCATGAACCACAGGTGGATATAGTTCAAAACTTGGGACAACTAAACCAGGTTTTGCATTTAAGATTTGCGTCTTTTGCTTTTCCTTCTGGTCTAAAAGGGAACTCTGAGTATGAGCTTCGGCTGCAATTTTAACAAATGAAATCATAATGCAATAGAAGCAAAAGAATGTCAATTACACATAAATGAACTGTGCCAGGTATGAACAACAAATGCCATGCTTTGCAAGTTATGGTTTACCAGGGGGTGGGAGATCTGCATGGTAGTCTGTTCTGTTAGCTTTCTTCTGGTTTTGTTCCCTACAAGGAGAATTTTTTGAACCATTCTTGATTTTCTTTTTCTTCCTCGAAAATGTTTTGAGGAGTGGGAGTGCTCGAGGAAGCAGAAATGTCATCATCGAATTGGCTATGTCCTGATCAACTGAATCAAAATCACTCTTTTCAGAACTTGCAGTTAATGTGCCCACCTCTTCGAGTGGATGCAACTCAGGTGCCGGACTCTCAGAAACCACTAGTTTTTCAGAAGTCAACTCACTTCTTGCATTGCAAGGACTTTCCTTTAGCCTATTTGGTTGAGGATCAGAAGTAGTATCTGCCAAAAAAAAAACTTTACTTATGGAAAAATAGGGGGAGAGGCGGGGCAGATGATGAAACATTGTCGACGCAAAGTCAAAAACAAGAAGAAATTCAAAGAACTCAATTAGAAGATACAGTGTCCTAGTCAAGAGGTATATGCTTCTTTTTCGGGGTGTCCAGATTAAAACAGTATAGGATTGAGTAATACCCTGCAGAGGATCCAAAGAATCAGGAGCACAAAGATCCATATCACTGACATTTTGAGTATCTTTTGGAATTGGCACTTCACCATCTTTATCTTTGGACAGCATTGATGAACAGAGCATTTGAATTTCAGCATCTTTTGACCTATCAAGCTGTGAGAGATTAAGAATGTTTCCTGTAGTAAACCAATTGGTTTCTCTTTTTACTTGCAAAAAGAAGACGCAAATGACAAATTTACCCAAAATTGTTCGTTGATTCTATTTTGGAAAAAGATCTAACAAAAATAAATCAAAGTATATGAGAAAAAAGAATTGCAACCATAATCACGTACACATACACAATTCAGTCATCGGAAGAAAAAGTTGAAGTTAAGTACATAGTGCTAAATTGTAGGTAAGATGCTTACATGTTGATCAAGGGGTGATAAGTTGCCAGCTATTCCAGTGGTTAAGCAATTTTCAGAACTAACATGATTGCTTTCATTATGGGGAGGCAATTTCTTTCCAAGATGACCAAAATATTGAGATGATTCCAAAGGCAAACTATCATTGACCAAATCATTTTCTCTCTGAACTGCAGTTTCCAAGCTTGTTGATGCTTCCATAGCTTCCAGATCATTACCTCTGTCACGCTCTTGATTTGAATCAGAGTAAAGGATGGAAGTCCTCCCATTAAGATAATTCTGAAACCCTTGTCTGGAATTGGTAGTGTCATCATTATTATGCATCTGACGGTTCTGATCTTTGGGCCTGAGTTTTTTAAAGCTAGCTTCACATGTTGAATTAAAAGTCGTGGGTTTTCCCCTCCTGCTTCGCTTCCCTTTAATCTGTGGTTTTGCAGAGTGCAATTGGTCATCAGGAGATGTACATGATTCGGTGGATTGAGATTGATGCTTTGTTCCCAAATCCCCAGTGCTACAGCTGGATGGTAAGAAACTCTGCTCTGCAGTTCCACCAACATTTGCCACCAATTCCCTAAGTAACCTCTGAACAAAGGGGTTTTTGAATCCAAAAAACTGCATAGGATGCAAAGAAAGGAACTATACTTAGCACAATAAGCTATATCAGATTTCCGTGTCCTTCAAAATTCATTAAGGTTAAAAGACACAAAACAATGTACAACAGACCATAGCCAAAAGAACAGGAAATTGAAGTTTAGCATTATGGGCAAAGAGAAAGATCACTAACACATCAAGGCACCCCTAGTAAGCCAAACTATTATAGTTATGAAATACCCCATGAGAATGTAAATTCAAGCTGGTGATGGTTCAAAAGAAATGCATAGGTAACGATAGTCCACAAATGCACGTTAGTGAGGCTGATGCATGGTGCTTTATATGCACACGCCTACCCCAACATTGAGGCATTTTAGGACATGGACAGTCAACAGTTAATATATGGCCAAATTACTTTGCTTAAATGCGGCTAGGAAATTAGGCACTAAATCTTAGAAACAGTGAGGAAAAAGATTGTTAGTCCAATCTATCTTTACGTGTTTTCAAGTCAACAACATTTTCCCAATGTTCTTGCCATTTTCTGCATCCAAGGGTCCCAAGATCACTTCAGGTGTTTGCAAGCCATCATCATTTTTTTAAATTTAATTTTCTTTCACTTTTATAGATCCATTGACAGACAATTGGTGAATATTAAAGACTGAAATAAGAAATCAAATCACAGCATTTGTGAGAACTTAATGCTGGCATTACAGTTGGACAAGAGGATTTTCCTGGTAAGGGAACTCTGATGAAAGTGGTTCAAGTTGAAACAAAAGGCTATCAAGAAAGCGGAAAGACCTAATGACATCACTTTGGCTATGGAAAAATAATGAAACAGTTACATGCAATTGAGTACAAATCATTTGCTAAAAATTGAGCTCAAAAAACAGATGAGATATCCTCTAACTCTATGAAACTCTACGAAAAACGATTAGTTATTGCACCTAAAACGGAACCAATTTAAACGGGTATATTCAAGGACATTACAATCGATGTAGACCAAGTTTACCCATGGAAGTCCTTCTCGAGTGTGATAGGATTTTGCATGTCCATGTTATGCCATGACAATGCTTGGATGCAAATAATTCACAATATAACAACCATAGAGAAGAAACTTGTGTATTACCCATACCATGGCATCAGAACAAAGTTCTTTTCAAAAAAAATAAAATTTATTACACAATACACAGGCAGAAAAAAATGTCACAGGATCCAGAGAACAACTATTGACTGCACATGTGCCCAATGGAAACTGCACCAACTCCAAGATGTACCTCAATACCATCAATATTACATGAATATCTCTTTCCATGCCACAACTTTAAGCGAGGGCAGCCTTTCTTTTGAAAGCTTTCCCATGCAATATCTGGAGTTTGCCCAGAACACGGCAGTCCATCAGAAACAATCTGCCAAATGCATAGACTATTAAAAGGAGGGAGGGGTTGAGGATTTAGCAAATCTAATGACCAGAGGCACGTAAGCTGAACAAAAACAGTTGAGAATAGTAAACAGACCGAAAATAAAGGGCCTTTGAGACCTTCATGAATTTCCATTTTACAAGTCATTCCATTATGTGTCCGTACGGCCTTGTATCCAACTGGGTAAGGATAGCGATCTTTACCCTGCAAGAAGGCACAAATTAGCAATCTTCATATACAACCTTTAGAGCGATGTCATATGTAAAACAACAATCAAGCATCATGGAGGTTTCTCCACACAGGACAGGATAGCTAATGAAACCACTGGAGCATATTAATAATAAGCTGCTCTTGGCCCTCTAATAATGCAATGGCCATACATCAAACCACTGGGAGCATTGCAATCTCTTTGGACATGCTTTTTTTTTCCTTTTAATTAGTCCAGTATGAAGATAAAAAGTTACCACATCTGCTCATGTCAAAACAATGAGTTCTTACCAAGTTACCATGCTTCATAATATTTTGTTCCTTCAGCTGAAAAATTATTCAATGGCACAGCATTCAAATGCTAGTGCCTAGTGCTTCATAGACTTCTGAAACTAGCTTTTTCTCAGTATTCTAGTAGTCTAACATATTTTAAAATGGACGTTTTAGAATAAGTGTTTTAACAATATACATTTGATTGTTCTAAACTTCTATTCATCAAATCTATTGGACTTTCTCAGTTTAGCGTCGGTTATACATGGAGGATGCACCATTCTCTAGTCAATGGGACGACAATGCTGTTCTGCATGCCACCTCACTCAATACATTAAAGTTCATTTAAGTTCCAACTTCACTTATGATTTATATACACACACTGCAATTGAATCGTCATCACATCATATCCAACATCACTGAGACTAAATACAAGTTGTACTTGTCAATGCCTAATGTTTCTAAACACCTATAGAGGTTGCCAGGTTGGTTATTCTTTTCCGTCCACTTCTCTAGTAAGTCCTATATTCCTTTAAGGTGACTTTGAAGTCGATCCCTGTTGGCCTGTTCAACTTAGCACATTTGTATTTTACGGCAGACTTGAGTTAGATCAAAAGTATCAAATGCACTCGCTGCATCAGGCCCCTATATTCACCGTTTGCTTAACTTGCCATAGCATTATCGATATACCTGTTCAGGTGCTTCAACTGTCATCTTCCGAACCAATTTCAATCCTTAGCGGATTTTCTCTTCAGTAGTCTTCACACTATAGGTTCACTACTGTGTATGGCGTCAATCTTATCCTGCTTTCCCTTTCAAACATATCTGCAAGGGAATCGTTTTATGTCGTATATTCGGTGCTAAGCTGTAGATGCTATATGGCTTATTTAAATGGATATGCTTCTTCCATTGCCAAAAAAAAAAAAGGAACTTATCTGTACAACAATTCACCGAAAGACAAAGCGCCTAGTAAAATCAAGAGAAAAACTTATTTACTGAGGAGTAACTCTTAGCCGGAATAGTGTTTTTTAAATCCGGACCATTAATTGCCGAGATGGATGGGTGAGATTGCGTGCCTCCATGCATAAGTTTTTCACGGAAGTCAATCTCTAAAATCAATAGCTACAAACAATCCTTCGACTACAGGTCAACATAATCAAAAATCATCGTGTGTGTACCTAATGACATTTTCGACCTAACTTCAAATCTTCACAGATTCACCAGAACAACACTCTTCGAACACGATAGCAAAAGCACACGTTGTATTGCTTGTCCACAGATATATATATTTATATAAAGCCGTATACTATATTAATACAGAAGAGCGTGTAAACAAACCCTAGAGGAGCTCCAGTATTTCTTGTCCCAGGGCCCACTGTACAGCTTTCCGACTGAGATGATTTCGAGGCCGTCCGATTTCTCTTCGTCGGGTTTCGCCATTGAAGTGATTCAGGACTCGTTACCTCCCACTCGAACGCTGCGAGCTCGACAAATCTTGAGAGAGAGAGAGAGAGAGAGAGAAGGGGCCTAAATTGCGGGAACGAATTTTAGAGAGAGAGAGAGAGAGAGAGAGGGGACGGGGCTTAAATGGCGGGAAGGAATTTTCGGTGTTTTAGGCTTGCTTTGGATCCTATTGAAAAGAGAGGAAAAGAAGGGAAAATAAATTGAGTTTAAATTGTTTTCGGATGAGTTCGAAATCATGGTTTCTGCTGTTCATTGCGGGCTCCATTATGCATTTATTATAAAATAAAACAGTTATGAATAATTTATAGGGCAAATTTCACTCAGACCCCCTGAGGTATATGACAATGACAGAAAGTACCCCTCAATTTTCAAAAATGACAAAAACCTCCCTTACTTTACAGTTTGGGTTTCATTCCGTTAGTTTCCGTTAGTTAAATAGACGGAAAATGTACGAAAATGTACGGAAAATGTACGGAAAATGAAATCTTCAATTTTATTTAGTTCTACACCTATCTTAGGGCTCTCATTAAAAGTCCTAGAGTTAAAAATTAATTATGATCATTTAGGATGAAATAGTTAAAAAAATAAAATCTCCGCACCGATTTAAACGGATTAAAATTTGGAGTATTTAAAAATTTTGCTTTTCACTTGATTTTAGAGCTTTCAATGAAGAGCAAATATTTAAGTGCTCCAATTTTCAATCTATTTGAATCGGCCCAAAGATCTTATTTTTTTTATTTTTTTATCTTAAAGTGCAATAATTAATTTTTGGTTTTAAGATTTTCAATGAGAGCCCTAAGATAGCCGTAAAACTAAACGAAGAGGAGATACTTAAGTGCTCAAATTTTCAATCCGTTTGAATTGGTGCCAAAATCATATTTTTCTGATTATTTTATCTTAAAGGGTTATAATTAATTTTTCGCTTTAAGATTTTCAATGAGAGCTTTAAGAAAACCATAGAACCAAATGAAGAGCAGACACTTAAGTGCTCCAATTTTTAATCCGTTTGAATCGGTGCGAAGATTTTATTTTTTTAACTATTTTATCCTAAATGATCATAATTAATTTTTAACTCTAGGACTTTTAATGAGAGCTCTAAGATAGGTGTAGAACTAAATAAAATTGAAAATTTCATTTTTCGTACATTTCCGTACATTTTTCGTACATTTTCCGTACATTTAACTAACAGAACTAACGGAAACTAACAGAATGAAACCCAAACTGTAAAGTAAGGGAGGTTTCTGTCATTTTTGAAAACTGAGGGGGTCTGAGTGAAATTTGCCCTAATTTATAACTTTAAAAACTAGTTATAGAATTTGGCCATCCGTTTTAAAAATCAACTTTTGATATAGCTATTGATATTTGGTCAAGTTAATTTTTTGTGTGAACGTGTTACTTTGCGGACTCTACAAGATAAACGGTACAAATTACTGCAATTGATGCTTGGTAGGGTTCACAATGGGCTGTGATAAAAAAGCCATCTTTTCAAGTTCAACTAGACAAAACTTGAACTCAAATAATTTACCCTTGTTTAGTTTGGGAGGAAATAAAAAAGAAAATAACAAAACAAAGAAGAATTTTCCTCCCTACTTTTCTTTTATTTTCTCTAATTTCTTCCACACGTTTAAGTGCATAAAAAAATTGAAGTGGTAAAGAGGTTTCAAAAAAGAGAAGCGCCATTGTAGACACTCCAATTTGAGCCTCCGAATAATCTTTAAATTCTCCGATGATTAATTAAGGAGTGGATTGTTGCTCCTTCGCTACTCCTTCTTTAAATCTCAAGAAAACCCCTTCGCAAACACGTAGGGTGGCCCCCGGTTCAATGGCAAAGAGAAAAATGCGTTTGCTTGGTCAAAAACAACTTTTTTCATGACACACTGACGGTAAAATGGGCACACATTTCAATGTATAAAACTTCTTTGAATGAAACCAATTGTGTTAGAAAGAAGTCTCGATAAGATTTCTAACGCTTCGAAAAATGCCCAAATCCGAATTCGGGAGTGTCCGGGGCGCCCCGCGAAATTTGGTGTGCTGAGCTGTCTCACAATACCGCGCGGCGTTTCAAAACGTCGCGCGACATTTCAGAAACCCAGCGTGGCATTTCAGAAAATTCCAAAAAACATTGCTCCGCCGCACGATATTTTAATATACAGCACGGCATTTCTCTTTATGTCGCGCAGCGTTTCGGGGAAAAGTTCTGACAGCAGAAGAAAGTTGTCGGCCAAGCCAGCAGATGCAATATTGCGGCCCAGAAGCCACCTCCCCTCTTTGCAGTGCTCATCCTTGGCTCTCTTGCCTATAAATACACCCCCCTCTAGTTGAGAAGCACCCATTCAACTCCAAGTAAAATTACTTTGCCATTTTCTAGACTCTCACTTTCTCTATCTAAAAAGACCTCTCTCTCTTGATTCTCTCTCTACAACTTCTTACACCCATTACAATATACATCTCTCTCTCTACACTCATTTGCTCACAAGTCTCTCAAAACTCAATCTAAATCATCTACCACTCTTCATCTTCAAGCATATCCAAGTTTCGATCAAAAGGTATAAACATATTTCTTGGGTTAAACTACGTTTAGCTTTGAGGGGAGCTGATCGAGGCCCTTCTCAGTCTTTCTATACTAAGTTTGGGTCTCAAACGAGCTTTATATTCAAAAAGCACAAAAAAATAATCTTTGTACCTGATATGCTACATCGTGCGGCATTTTACAACTCCGCACGGCGTAGCGTATTACGTCGTGCGATATTTTATTTCTTTTACATACTCTTTCTTATGTTAGTTTGTTTAATCTGTTTATTACTTTTCTGTGCGGGTACATTCTAGAATTAAGTTTCATATTAAAAGTCTTTTATTATTATTATTATTTTATTAAATCTTTCAACATTTCAAAAGACTTTTAACATTGCTTTACATGATAAGATAAACAAAATGATCTCGTAAATCATTTTTTTTTTAGAGATTCGGAAAAATATAAAAAACTATTTTGTAGATCTGTAATTTGTTTTGTCATTTAAAAACGAACTGATTCTAGAATGAGTAAACAGGTGAACCGCACGGCGTTTTAGATACACTGTGCGATGCATCCGGTTCGTCGCATGACAATTCACTTGGTGTTGGCAGACTGCTGTGATGCTGTTGTTTCATTTTCTGTATATTGCTTATCATTTCATACTGTACAATTTGCACCACAAGCACAGCAATGTGTTATATTAAACCCCATGTCCCTTCCCCGTACTTGGTTTAATCAAAGTTAAATTTTTCAAATGATATTAAATCCTCCATTCAAAATGTTAAGTAGAGACCGATTTTTACCCGGCGAGCGGGGTGCTTTTTTCAACAAAACCTTCCCCGTTCGTAACGTGGCTCCCGAATCCAAAATCTCAACGTTTTCGCTAGATTAAAAGCCTTTCTTTTCAAATCAAGCTCTCGGTTTCTCGGATCATCTATCTCAAAAATCCGGGTGGCGACTCTCTTTTGGGCGCGCGCCGGGGCGGGGAGCCCACAGTCATTGCCAAGGATCGAACCTGGGTCACCGGTGTGGCAGGCGAAAATACTTACTACTCCCTCCGTCCCTTTTTAAGAGTCCTACAGAGTAATTCGTAATTCCAACTTATTAAAAAGATATCATCATTACACATTTCACATCAATTTTTACCTCAACTTTTCATCCTTATCCTCTATTAAAATATCATCATTACATTTTTACTCACTAACTTTTCAAAATGAAATCTACTTTTAGGGGCAAAATGAAAAATTCATCAACTTTAACTCACTAATTTTACAAAATGAACACTTATTAAGGGACAGCCCAAAATGGAATATATAGGACTCTAAAAAATGGATGAAAGGAATACTATACTACAACAACCTTGTTAGCACAATCAGAAATTCTAGGGCGATAACAAACCTTGTACAGAGCCGAGCACAGATCATTTTAGGCCCTTCTCAGATTCCACAAAGATAATTGGAGCCGCTCATTTTATTCAAAATATTTTGTTTAAGATTCCTGTAAAAAATTATCTAAATCCGCTATCGGTAAGAACGTTTATGAATCATATAACTTTGCTTTAGAATTTGGCCTGAATTTCTAAAGCAAATTTTTTTGGACTGCTCGGATTGAAATCCTCTCTCTTCTCTCACCCCGACAATTTCATTTTCTCTCTCTAAATCTGAGCCCTTCAAACGCATAATAAACAGCTCGGATGCGCGAGTAGGCACCACGTGGTATCCGCTCGGCACTGAAATTTTTTCCAGAATACAGAGATAAAGACCACACTTGAAAAGTTTAAGAAGAATATCACAGTTTTACGCCTTGTTTGGATAGCGTTTAGTAAAAAAAATTTATCAACTCAAAAAATATTTATTACCCCTACTTCTAATCATTACTCACCCATGTCTCTAATCATTATTGTCATTTCTCTCTCTATCTCTCTTCAATCATTACCCATACTTCTAATTATTATTTTCATTTCTCTCTTTACTCATAACTCTACAAAAATTTTCAAAAACTCATCCAAACACAGCATTAATGAAAAGTGTTGGCAATATGCATAAACCATTAAACCACGGTTTCCCACATAAAAACGTAATCTTTTATTTAAGGGAAAGTCTACAATACACACCCCTTAAAAAGGTGTACCATATGCACCTATTTTATGGTTCATTCATAACATTTTAGCATGTTTCGTAACTTTTATTCTAGAATTCGTAACTTTTCAGCAGTACGATTCGTAACATTTTCATTATGATTCATAATATTTTAGTGTATATCGTAATTTTTATACAATTCGTAACTTTTTAGCAATACAATTCGTAACATTTTTTCTATAATTCATAATATTTTGGAGGGTGCATATGATACACACCCAAATAAGGGGTGTGTATTGTAGTCTTTCCCTTTATTTAATTAAGAATGACCATGGTTTTTCATAAAAACTATTATCTTCACTTGAATATAATCTGTGATGGTATATTTAATTTAATTACGATTTTCGTTCACACCGCAATAATGGTACAATATTTTTAACTTCGTTATTTTGTCCAACCTTTGATCTTATAACATATTTACTCATAGTTTTACGTTTAAACTGTGATGATATTGTTGATTTAACTGCAATTTTATCTTGGAAACTGCATTCATTTGATTGTACTTTTAACAAATAAAAACGCTATTTTAATTTGGACAAATCATGCTTTTACCTCATTTATGATCGCGCGGAATGGGTTTCAATATTAGTGTGGATATATACTTTTAATAACGGATAAAAATTGTAATCGAATCATCGTGACTTTTGATAACATCCCAATCCACCATGATTTTAAAATTGTGATTAAATTGTAACAATCACAGGTAAAGCCCATGTCTTTACGTTTATTGTAGTAGTCCACATCATTAATACCAAATCAATTAGTATATCGAATTTCTTTTTCATTTTGAGTTTACGCAAGTCATACTGGCATGTCCCCTCTCTCTCGTTCTTACTCTCCATGTGTCTTTATCGAGTTATTAACAATATTCTTGCTTATAAAAACGATATACGATCAAACGTCCAAACGCATAATATATACTGCCATAAATAAAGAACTAAACAAGGGCCCCACACCGATGGAAGAGCAGCTGTGAGGGGTCTAGAGTGGGGATTGGAAAATTCTGTAATGCAAGGCCCTTCAAGGCACTCCGTAGGGCGCACACGGGCCATCGATCTTGGCAATAAATGGTTGAAATATGATTTTTAATTGTGTTCGATAAGAATCATTTATTACAAGTCATAATTAATTTTTAATATAGACCGTTGATTGATGAGATCGACGGCTGTATGCCGCTCTACACGGAGGTGCACTACAGCACCCCGGATCCCCGAAGCGGGCCCCACACGGAGTCGATGGCTGTAGATTTTCTGTTGAAGAGCCTGTTGAAGACGAAGGAGAGCTAGGGATAAAGAAAATGGGCAAAGAAAAGGCACTTAAAGTGTACATGAACGGCTCATATTCTATGTACACTTTAAAAGTCTTTTCTTTACCCATTTTCTATGCATTTGGCATTTCTGGTCAAAGAAGTGAGGTTGTCAGCGTGCAACTCATAAAAGCGGATCAGTACCATGAATTAACATAGTAGTAAAGCCTAGATTTTCTATTTACATCTAGGCTACCTATTTGCCACCATTAAAGCAAAGCTATATATATATATAGGTCACACCCAAATATCAAAACCACCTCTCTTTTACTAGTATTAGTTTCTCTCCAACCTACATGCACCATTGCTATGGCCTCTACTATAACCTCCGTCCGGTGCCCACACTGCTACTCCTCTCTTCAGGTAAATAAATATATATGTATCTAGCTGCATGTGTGGTCAAATCTAGACCAAGGTAATAGGTCGTGTCGGGACGTGCTAGTCAGGTTCATGTCACAAATCACCCAACTCGAACCTGACCCATTTAGAAATCGTGTTTCTTGAGTCGTGTCATTTTCATGTTTCGTGTCAGAAATACTCAACCCCAACTCGTTAACTTTGTGTCCGGTTCGTGTCGTGTTATCGTTTCCGTTGTCCAACTCTATATAGAAGTACAGATATACCATATATATATATATATATATCGTGTTAATGAGTGACACAGATTAGTAACCGTGTTGGTTGTGTCAATTTCGTGTCGCGTGTTCAACCCGAATCCAACCCATTTAGAATTTGTGTTCTCGAGTCGTGTCATTTTCGTGTTTCGTGTCAGAAATACTCAACCTTAACCCGCTAATTTTGTATCCAGTTCATATCGTGTTATCATATTTTGTGTCCGTTGCCCAGCTCTTCAAATCTAACAAGAGACAGAGAGATTTGTATATGTTTATACTTCGATCGGTGAATACATAGTTTGAGTCTCTTTCAATACCTAGCTAGCTAAATATGCAGGAATTTTTTCTCTCCATTTGCAACATGCATGAAATTTGTGATTCCCCTAGAGAAAACATCAAGTCAGAAATAATTAAATCATGTTATCATTAATTATGGTATGCATGGATTATATATCTCATCAGCACTTGTCCTTTTTTACTAGCTATCCCTTCGAAGACCCCTAACAAAGAGCAAGCAAATTAATTAAATAGAGGATTATTGTGCATATTGAAATTGTTTCCCTTGATTACTTCCATTGCAATTAAATTAATCAAATGGAGTATTGATCTCTATGTCTATCTTCTTCTTCTTTTTTGAGTTCACAAATCTTTTTCAGCTGCATTATTTTTTGATTCTATATTGGTGTCTTCATCTGTACGTTTGAAATCTTAGCAATCGTGGTATCTCTACGGAGTTGGGTTGCCATATGATTGTTGAATTAATGTATTTTTCGGTTCTAGGGGAAGAAAAACCAAATGAAACCTCACACCTTTAGTTCCTTGATTATTTTTCCTATCGTTTCTTTCAATACTATATATCAAATGCTAACAAGCTCGACGTACACAAATATTACCCGGATTGATCTGAATATAGCCTCCACGAATCCAATATCCATGTAGAGAAAACATAGTAATTCCAATCTTTGTGATAGAAGAATATATATGTTTTTCCCTCCGTCCATTATTCAATTTTTCCAATGCAACTGTACTAATTAACTGATAATTAATATATTTCTTCATAAAATTAACTATATGTTCTCTCCATCCATTGCATGCCCTTTTTCCTTTTACATTTATTTCCAAGTTACAAGTCATATATTAAAATGTGGTACGTGAATATATATGCATGACATCTCTCTCTCTCTCTCTCTCTCTCTCTCTCTCTCTCTCAGGTTGAGATTCCAAAGGAATTGACGTCGTTGGATAGAGTGCCAGTGCAATGCATGAACAAGAGTTGCAATCAAGTCTTTCGCCCATGTTTCCAAAAAAAAACTACTCCTACTAGTCCCCAGGTTCCACCCGATCTACCTCAGCATTGTTTATCTCTGGTATCTTTGTGTATCTATATATAGACATATAATTGTATGAGTCCCCTTCTTATAAGGACTACCTTATTTTAATAAAATGCGGACCTCCCTTTTCCGATTGAATTTTGATGATCCGAGCCGCTCAATGTGTTCAGAATGTGATTTTAAAGATACTCGCTAGAAATCAGCAAAAAAAAAAAGACCGGTAAGGGCTTCATCTGAGCAGTTTTTGTTTGGTTTTTTATCTAATGGTTCAAATAAAAACTGCTCAAATCAAGGCCTTCCCGGTCATTTTTTTTTGCCGATTTCTTGCGAGTACCCTTAAAATCACGTTCTGAACACATTGAGCGGCTCGGATCATTGAAATCCGATTGGGAAAGCGAGAAATGGAGAGGTCCGCATATAAAGTCCTCATTTTAAGGTTTTTACTTGAAGATTTCTGATAATTGTAATATCGATAAGAGTATGAAGTCTATATAATTTCTCGCAATTAATTAAGGGATATGCTTCTCGATCGGCAATGTGCCGAGAAATTGCACACTGTGCAGTTGAGCTTTTTTGGTCACTTGCGAACTTAATTCAATAATTGGTTCCATTCACATTGTAGATCTCACCAAAACACGCGATTGTGTTTTATAACCATGATAATTGAATACCAATTACTATGTATAAACGGAACAAAAAAACGAATCGAAACTGTATTTTGATGGTTTTGATATTCTAGAGCACTGTGTGCACATCATTTTTATTTTTTTATTTTTACTCCTTTTAATTACATTCTAATTCAGTCTTCAATTGACATGATTTTAAAACCATATTATGCATTTTTATGAGATCTACAATGTAGACTAAACCACTCATTCATTTTTAGATTCTATCCTGAAAAATGGAATCCAACATTGTGTGCAGTTTCTCGACAAACTGTCGAGAAGCCTGATCCATTAATTAAAAGGTACAAGATCAATCTCCTAATACAAACACTGCTTACTTATTTAAGAGCAGTAATGCTATACACACAGCAGAAGTGCACAGATTTGTTGTGGGGTCTACTATGGGTCACATTCAAATAATTCAAGTCGTTCATTAAATGTAAAATATTTTTTCAAGGACCCCGCAAAAAATTGGCTCAATGTAATACTTATAAATGCTCAATTTAATCATTTAACTTTTCATTAATTTGGATTTCAGGATAATAAAAAAGTTAGATGATTGAATCAAACAACTATAGATATCGGATTAAGCTGATTTTTCGCGAGGATCTTTGAAAAAATGTTTTAGATTTAATGAATGACTCAGATAATTTATTTGAGACCTGTAGTGGGCCCCACATGCACACGGATTTGTGCACAATCTGTGTGGGAATTGTCTGTGAACAGACTTACTGATTTAAGAGCCTAATAAGAGGGTTTTTGTCAACATTTTTAGTTTCCATCCTAGAAAATGGAATCCTGAAAATTCATCAGAATTTAAAAATATCCAAGTTAAAAGTTTTGCAAGAAGCAAAACTCACTTGATCGACTCAGTACTATCAATTACCTAGTTTAATGGTTATATACAAAAACACTCGATCACTAGTATCATTCTAATTCAAATGCTAGGCCGAAAAATAAGAAAGAAAACAGAAAACCTACAGTTTGCAGCTTCCTCTTTTTTGATCGAACCGTGCTAACCACACATACATTTGTGCATAGATTTTGTTGTGGAGCCCACCACGGGTCTCAAACAAATGATTCGAGCCGTTCATTAAATGTAAAATATTTTTTAAGAGTCCCCGTAAAAAATCAGCTTAATTTAATACTTATAAGTGCTCGATCCAATCATCTAAATTTTCATTCAGATTTTCGGGTAATGAAAAGTTAGATGATTAGATCAAGCACCTATATGTATTGGATTGTGCTGATTTTCTACGGAGACCCTTGAAAAAAGGTTTTACATTTAATGGACAGCTCAGATAATTTGTGTGGGACCTGTGGTGGGCCCCACAATAAAATATGTGCACAATCTGTGTGGATAGATTTATCGTTTTTGAACTCCTTGTATTCCATATTTTCATGCTTAAATAGAAAGAATTCAATAAAGGAGATTGTTGTTTTTTTTTTTTTTTGTCTATGTTCCAGATGGGGCAGTCTTCATCATCAACCTCATCCGCATCAACGCTGCCGCCACTGCCTCCTCCCCAAGCAGTAAGGCGTACGTATATCGATTTTTCCCTCCGTTTCTTTCGATTACTATATATTCGATCAGTAAATTATTGATCTAGACAGATTATTGTTCTCATATTGAGTTTTGGGATTTTTTGTGTTAATTGTTTGGGTAGTCCTATGGTACACACCCCTTATTAGGGGGTGTACCGTACGCACCATGATTTTAAACCCTTAGATTTCAAAGGGAATAATCTGGACCACCCATTTATTAAATCAATTAATAAAATAAAAAAAGGACTTAGCAGGTAACAGGTTATTCTCTACTCCTTGACTTTCTCTCCCTCTCCCTCATATTTAAAATACTACAAATTATATAACATAACCACAATTGTTATGACAACACAAAAAATTGGCACTTTCTTTCCACAATATGTCGTACCAAAAAAAATCGATCAAAAGATACTAGATACAAGACCAAAATATGTCGTAGCACAATCAATAATTATTATACTCAAGCAAGATACATGTCTAAAGTATTACAAATTAAATATCGTATAACTTGACATCCTAACAGTCCTGATCGGTCATTCTAAAAATACACTCACTAACGACATTTAGATTGTATATTCAATTTATATTTGATATGAAATCTAGTCCTCTATTGTAGTTGAATGTAAGGTAGCCATGCAATCGTGACACAATAATGACAATTAAATCCGTTGAATTTTTTATGTTTGTTGATTAAGTCAAATACGTAAATTTTTGTCTCGATCAAGTTTAGGAAGCTCCATCATCGACATGTAGATTGAATAATAGAATGATATTTTCCATTCAATTAAATGTCTAGTTATAAGCCATCAACTTCATTTTTGGTATGAATGACCTAATTGATATTATGTAAATTGTAAAAGATAGACGATTTTGATAAATAAATAAAAAAAACACCTTACATGGGGCTCAGATGGTGCATTATTAGATTTTAATGTTGTATTGAAATTGAACAACAAGATTTGTTGAACTATGAAACTTCAATGACTAACTACGTAATTTATCCTAAAAAATAACAACATTCTTTAAAAAAAAATAGGAATGAAGGATGCAAGACTTGAACCCCAGATACTTTAGATAAATGTCCAAACTTTAATACCTTATCACTATGGTATACAATTGAGAATTTGTAATTCTAAAAGCTATCAATTATATAATACTTTCTTGTTCGTATGGGCCCTATTTCCTGATTGAAAATTTGAGAAGACAGTGGCCTCAAATGCCTCCGAAAATTTGGATATAGTACTTATTTTTTGGCGAATTTCTTGTATGAAAATTTTGTGTGAGAACTTCATTTTTAGTTTAAATTATTGAGGTATTGTGTAGGGAAAATTAAAATTTGAAAAATTAGTGTGGAGGGAATTGAAAATTAAGATAATATGGTGGAAATTTTCAAATTTTGAAAAAATAATGTGGTGGGAATTGAAAAAAATTAGGTTAAGTTTCGTACAACACATTGTGCTAAGGTAACGACAATCTATGGTATTGTTATAATATTTGCGATTATTTTATTCAATATTTGGTATTTAATTTACATATATATTTTGCTTCGGTATAACTATTGTGGATTTTTTACGACATTTTTATTTTGTTATGGAATATATCATCACAAATAAAAATATACGACAGGTTGTGGTAAGGTAACGCCACTTTATGATTTTTTTATAACAATTGTGGTTATATTATTTAATTATGGTATGGTATTTTATCGATTAAAACTATCGTTAACTGAACAAGCTAATTGAATTTTTTTTATACGACACGTTGTGGGTATGAAAACGTCAATTTATGGTGTTATCATAACAAATTTGGTTGTATTATTGAATTTTTGGATTTTAGACATGTCTTATTATGGAATATTTTAATCAATTTCCTTTGGTACAACACATTGTGGTAAGAAAACGTTAATTTATGGTATTGTCATAACAATTTTGGTTTGTTACATAATTTGTGGTATTTACATTTATTTTCTTTTGATACGACACGTTGTGGTAAGAAAATGACAATTTTAGGTATTGTCATAACAATTGTGGTTATTTTATAAACTTTGTGATATTTTACAAATATTTTTGACTTGGGTATAACAATTGTTGATTTTGGTACAACAATATTTGATTTTG
>BPLS01022094.1:0-17233 GCA_019656275.1 Rhododendron kiyosumense | reverse complement strand
ACAATAGAGATCCAAGAGCCGTTCCAATATCCTTTAGAAAATGTACCTAATTCTCTCATTCTAAAATAATAATAAAAAGTAGACTCAAGTGGTGGAGCGACAGGTAATCCAGGAGCAGCTACATTTGACGGTCTGTTCAGAAATCAAGAAGGTAGCTATTTGGCGGCCTATTAGAACTCAGGAGATGGTATCCGGCTCGCAACAGGCTGCGCAAAAAAAAAACACAGAAAAGACCTGACTTATTACCCATGAAAAGGAAACAAAGTCCAGAAGATAATGTTTCCATCTTCAAGTATGCGTTGTGTACAATATATGTTATGTAGTTATGGCCCTTCGGTTAAAGTTGGTTCACCGGAAAATTTAGTTGTAAAAGAGTAGGAGTATTGCTTTATCGATAATGAATAGCAGATTTGCTTCATCGATATTATATAACAAGACAACAGCAAAATGCATCGATATTATATCAAATACATGTACGATGGTTCCTCAAAAACAAAAAAGAACATCTACAAAGAGTGATAAGTATAATGGAGAATATAGTTTTGAATGGACACCCAAGCATGCTCAAATGGCATAGAATTGATAAAGGTCTACCAACCACAAAAGCAGCCAACCCCCAGATGTAATGCCAACAATCTAACAAGGTATTATTCACGAAGGTTGGACCAAAAAGAAACAACCTCAACACTGAATATTCAGTGCCGTGATTAAGAGAGGAAACAATCGACAAAATCAAAATCATGAGGCACTCAAGCAATCTCGTGGCCCTTGGACCAGGTAAAAACTTTTGGATCAGTGGCAACAGTAGAGAGGTCACCATGAAAAACATCCCCATTTGGCCCTCACTAAACAGAGACATAAAATTCAATTCGTCTAACAGAGGGAGCCACCTACTAAATAATCATCTACAAATAAAAGGCCAAGAAAACGTAAAATGCTCGTGCTTTCATCTCCACTATAACTCTGCAGAGATGTCAATAACCAGCCCACAGTCTCCACCAACCAAGAAGGTTAAGGTTGTCCAGAAACCAAAACAACTAGTAGATGTCAAAACTGTGTACTAGTTCCTTTTCTACTACTATATTTCTTCTTTATTCTTCATCTTTGAGAAACAAAACGAACCTAAGATTGATAATAGTTTGATTTAGCAGTTCCAAAAGCTATTCCCAAACAATTTGAGGTGAAAAGGAGTTAAGTTCTGGAAACATGACAATGATGCATTCTGTTCTTTATCTCATTTTAGATCACGCTGAAAAATTAAATACATCTTGTTCTCGAGCTTCTCTTTCCTCACAACTTCAATAAGCATGTCTATGTTTCGTCGTGTTTTCTTTACAGCGAAAAACTTTATTAGGGAAAATAAATGTCTGAAACAGGGAGTAAATGCACAAACATGCTTAGATAATCAACATTAAAAACCAACAAATAACCCCTTGCCTAGTTAAACTATGTACAACAACACAAAGTCCTAAACAAGTCGAGAGAGAAATAATCGATCAAACCTCATAAATCTTCTTGCCATTTAAGGAACTATACATATGTATTCAGTTAGAGAAAAGTGACTTGCTCTAAATTTCCTACACATTCTCCAAGGCAAATATAAAAGCCACAACTTAATTTGAAATATTCTGAAACCTGACTATACTAATGCAAATAGTTTTCTTTTCCAATTTCCATGACATAACAAACTAAGCCCTTTCTTGGAAAGTGAAAACTCAACACGTTTAAAAAAAATCATGCAGAGTGAGACACTATGTACTACCACCTTCTTCTTCTTCTTGCCACTAATAACTTTATTTTCAGGACTTTTCAACTTGTTTAGCATTACCAGGCTCTCTGCATAAGTATTTGTGCAAAATGAAGTAAAGTTCTAGAAACATTATCTATTTTCATATACTGCTGAAAAATTAAATCGATCTTCTTCTCAACCTTCTCTTTCCTAGCTATTTCAATAACATGTCAGATGTTTCGTCATGTTTCCTTTATAGTAAAAAAAATTAATGAAAATAAATGTTTGAAATACGGAGTAAACGTGATGCTCAGCAAAAAACATGCTAAGATAATTATAATTAAAAACCAACCAAAAACCGCTTGTCTACTTAAACTATGTAGAAAAACATAAAGCACCCCAAAAAGTCAGGAGAGAAATAATGGGTCAAACCTTATATATAAAGTTAGAGAAAAAGTGACTTGCACTCAATTTCCAATACATTCTCTAAGGCAAATATGAAAGCCGACTACGTCATTTGAAATACCCAGAAAACTGACCATAGCTATGCAAAATAGTTTTCTTTTCGAATTTCCATGACAAAACAAACCAAGCCATTCCTACTTTTCTTTTCCTATTTCCACAACCTTCTTGATTTCAACTCCCCTTGTCAAGTGAAATTCAACAAGTAACAAAAAAACCTCACGTAGAGTGAGACATTATTACCTGCTTACTTTTGCTTCTCATCCTCCTCGTCCTCCTCCTTAGTGTTGCTCTTCTTCTGGCCGCTAACAACTGTATTTTCAGGACTTTCCAGCTTGTTTAGCAATTCCAGGCTCTCTGTGTAAGTATCCGTGTAAAATGCCTGCCAGTGCGAGTACCAGCCACCAAATGTTCCATGTATTCCAAGATGTGTAATCCATCCACTCTGGTGATTGCAAGAAACCAAATCCCCGTCATCAGTCACGAATATAGCTTCACCGTTTTTTCTCAACCCTAGGGGCCTCGTCAAACCTTGAAGATCAATTCTGAATAGTTTGGACCAAGAAGTTGACACACCGTACTCCTTCATAATCCAAAATAAACAATGCGGTTCACTACCATATTCACATTGCTGGATCAAACAAAGGGATTCCTTAAATACAACTAGTATCATCCCTTTCAAAGGGCTATTCTCATGGGTAATACTATCTGGAACCAATATCTCATTAAAAACCTCCTCACTCATGTTGAACGACAAGATCGTGTTGCGAAACTGGGTCAATGGAGTTGCCCAAGCACATGCCATCCAATGAGCAGCCCCATTGAGATAAGCCTGTCGAAATTGCTCTCTAATCATTAACGGAAGCGCCTTATCACTAATATACTGCCATCGACTGGTCTTGTGCATGTAAATCTCAACCAAAGGAGGGATCCTATCACAACCCACACCCGTGTGCACAATTCTAACCACCTTAAAGTCATTTGTGACCGGATCAAATCCAAACCCTAGGCAATGCTTATGGGGACCGTGCGAATGAAACGTGACATTATATCTAGGCAGAGCAACAAACTTCCTAATAGAAGGATTCCACAGAAACATATCGTTCAAGTAATCATCAGATAAGCAAATAACCCCATTACAGCTACCAACAATAGAGTAACCCACAGAGTCAAAAGGTAAATTGAGGGCTTGGCAGTGATGGAAAGAGTCGTTACCGTCGAGCACGAGGGAGTAGTGATCTGTTTTGGGCTCATCGGTGCGGTGGCGAACGAGGAGGAGGCGGTCATTGGCGTTTCGATGGAGGTGGTGGGAGATGAACTTGGGGCCGGTGATGAGAGAGTGCCATGACTTGCAAACGGAGGTGAGTCGGACCAGAGTCTCTGCGGGAAGTCGCGCGAGGATGTCGATCAGCAGTTCTTGAGGAAGGTAGTCCGACATTTTTAGGGTTTTGCACAGAAAGTAGAGGCAGAAGAGCGTTGGCTTACCTTTTTGGTAGGGTTTATCGCATCAATCTGCATTCCCGCATTCTTCTTTCTCTAGTCGGTCGGAAAACACTGATGGTGATAACTCGACTTACAGTGAGGGCTTTTACGGTCGGGTGTAGTCTCTGTCTTTGAATATTGAATAGTGTGTGTGGATCGAAATAAAGGACACTAAAATTAATTTGTTGTTACACCAAATTTTTTCTAAAAGTTATATGATTTTGTACCTTATTTGGATTTTTTTTCAGCGTTACTTTTGCGCCAAAATTTTACTATGATTTATTGATTAATCTCGCTGAGACAAATCTAAAAAGTGATTTTTTTTTTACTTTTACTCAAATATTTTGAAAAATAACCACTTTTAAGATGAAAAAAAGGGGTCAAAATTTTGATATATATTTTTTACTTAGATGTGATTATTTCTCAAAATATTTGAATAAAAGTAAAAGAAAATTTATTTTTCCAATTCATCTTGATGAGATGAATCGAAAAATCAAAAAAGTGAGGTACAAAACTAACAAAACGCGAAAAAAATTTAAATAAGAACAAAACTAAAAAAGGTGAAAAATTGTTAGTGGAAAATTTCAATTGAATTGATTAATAGTCTATCATTAAGCCAGCATAATTCTTCTCTGTCTTTGATTTCCACACATGTTCCAAATGCCTAGATTTTTATGACATATCCTCTTCAAGGGGTGAGATCATGCTGAATCGGATTGTCTTTTTATTTCCTATTGGTGGGGACTGGGAGGCAGGTTTCCTTTTGGAACCACGGAGAGCCAGATCCTATTCTGGAGGAAAGGAGAAATTTTTGGGTGTCGGGTGGGTACCACATCACTCGCAGTTGATGTGCTGCCGACCACCCACATTTGAGCCATTCAAAAGTGTGTTGGATGACCCCTCCAATGAGTTGAAGTCCTTACACTTTGAACCCGGCTACCATGCCCCAAAGTGGTATTGGGGCATCATGCCCCAGTTTTTTTTTAAACCGTTGGATCATTCTATTTCAATCTCAACCCTTGATCCATCTCCCCTCTCTCTCCTGTTAACCTTCTTAACCGGTTAACTCCTCTCTCTCTCTCTCTCTTCTCTTTTCTCACGCCCCAGATGAAATTCGGAATCCCTAACGCCATGGTCATGCCTCTCTCCTCCTCCTCCTGTCCTCCGCCATACCAGTCCCTCCACACCAACTCCTCCACAGAATCTTCTCTTCTCGGACGCTCCTCCAGCATCTTGTCTTCCCTCCATAGCAGTTATCACTCGAGGTACCTCCCTTCTCCCTCTCTCTCTCGCCAAAACACACACACACACACACAGAGTGTGGGTTGTGACTCCCCTCCTCTCTCTCTGGGCCGAACACACATAGTGGATTGCTAGGGAAAATCTGAGAAGATTTAGGGTTTTGTGAAAATTGTGGCAGATTTAGGGTTTAGTTTAAAAAGCTCTTTGATTACCCATTAACAATGGGCCATTATTTTCGTTATGCTGAGTTTAAGGGTCTATAATAGCTTTAGGCATATTTTTAAATAGAGTATTCGTACCCAGAGAATGAGAGTAACATATTAAACAGAGAGAGGCTATCAACATGTGTCAGCTAGAAACAGTGGGATCAATTTTCTCAAAATCCCGGACTAGAGATATGATGTTAGCAATGGATTGGTGAGTAAAGAAGGGTGATGGGTAAAAGTTTAGTAAAATATTTCCCTTTTGGTCTTTAATAAGACATTGTATTTACCACCAAGCCCATCAACCATATAGTTTTTTGTGTTTAATGAGCATCACAATAGAGCATAAACGTGAAGCTATTATGATCTACTTCCTATAGCCTATGTCAAGTAAAAGAGCCACACTACTTCTTGCACGATTTTTAGTTTGGCCATTTTTGCCAACGGCTTTTCTTCACATTTTACGTATTACTAAAACCAAGATAAGTTCAACAAACAAACTGATTCAAAATCTCTGACGGGGCAAGACTGTATTATTAGTAGCTAATGCAATTTTGATGCCTCTGTCTTTTCCCTATTTGTTGATCGTGTTGGTCTTTTTCTTGTATAACACCTGTAAGTATTTGGGTATAACTCTTGCAAAATAATTACTGGGTATAACTCTAGAAAAAAAATTTTGACTGTTTTTTAGCTCTCTATTGGAACTAAAGGAAGAGATTGGTTATTTGTTTGAGGGTAGATAACTTAGGGTATCTAGCTTGGTTGATTGTTCTTTTTTCAGGACAACTCTAACTTGGTTGATTTTTTTTTTCCCAAATAGCTCTAGCTTGGTTTTTGTTTGGAGCAATTTATTGAAGATGAATTGGTTATGGTAACAAACTAGTTTTACATATAATGTTGTTTCTACCAGTTTATATACCCAACACTTGCTCCTAATTATTGGTTTAACTTCTAAATTGTAGTTGAAGTTCAGTTCTGCAGAGGGTAGGATTGGCTCAATTTTGGACTTGATCATGTTTGAAGGGAACTATGTTAAGGAAAAGATTATGGAGAATGCTAAAAAGAAATATCCCAGCACTAAAAGAAAAAGTGATGATATTGTGGAGGAAAAACTACTCATATTGGTGCTGATTGTGTAGTATTTTGGATGTAAATGCAACTACCTTTTTGTTAACGTGGCTACTGCCTTTTGGATGTATATATTGTGGCTCATATAGATTGCTGCCTTTTGATATTCGGAATTGCTAAAAACTTGTGATATGTAATCAATGTCTTCGAGTCCTTTCTTTGTTTTGATGAATTTTGAGAAATTTTATGAATGCTTGTTGTTAATGGAGGGATACCCTACCATTTTAGTGGCTATGTCATAAAATTGAGGGTGCTTACCATATCAAAGATCATATTTACCATAAATACAGGATGTACATAACTAAAACTGAATATGCTTACCACAGATTTTGGAAGGGAAAAATAGTGACTGAAGGTACTTACCATGTCAAAGAATATACTTACCACGAATACAGAATGTACATAACTAAAACTGAACATTCTTACCACAGATTTTGGAAGAAAAAAATAGTGACTCAAGGTACTTACCATGTCAAAAAACATACTTACCACGAATACAAGATGTACATAACTAAAACTGAACATTCTTACCACAGATTTTGGAAAAAAAAAATAGTGACTCAAGGTACTTATCATGTCAAAGAACATTCTTTCCACGAATGCAAGGTGTTCATAACTAAAATTGGACATTTTTTCCACAAATACTGAATATTCTTACGATTACAAATGAAAGACGTCACATGAAACAAAGGTTACGATTACATTTTCAAATTGCATATTACATTGTGGAATGATTTACCTTTTAGAACCGTTGCCGGGAATTGTTGATCATCTTTCAAAGTTGCTACCTAGGATCTGGGCCTAACTGTACACTATTTGAATTTATTGACCATCCAGCCGTTATCATCACCATATCCATTATCATTGCTATGTCCGTTCACTATTTGTGCTTTAGTGATCTCAGGAGTGGACGAAGCCAGAGGCTGGCGATCTTGATTTTTTCCATTCAGTCCGAAGCAGTTCAGTCCGGGGCCGTGCGAGTTAGTCCATGGCTTTGGCCTTGTTATTGTGGTGGTGGGGGCACACTAATCACACCTAAAGCCATACCATTTTGTGTAAACAAATACGACGGATTTATTAATGTTTTATAGCGAGGATAAGCTACTTCATGTGATTATTCTTTAGTGAGAAACTTCTTTAAGGTTTTTGGACTGTGATTAGTGTGAAAATATGTCATTATTTTTAGAAGAACATGGTTACCACAGGTATTTGAAAATTTGTCACTTAGCAACTCGATTTTGGAGGTGCTTACCATGTCAATGAATATACTTACCACAAATAGTAGATGTGTTTACTTAAAATTGAACATACTTGCCACATACTTTGGAAAATTTTTACTTAGTGATTGAAGTCTGGAGGTACTAACCATGTTAATGAACATACTTATCACGAACAGTAGTATAGTTACTTAAAACTAGACATATTTTCCACAAACATTGGAGAAATTATTGCTTATGAAAGACTCGACACAAACCTATTACTTAGCACCCTAAGTAGCAACTAGGATCAACCTTATATAACAATTTGATTCCACATAATAGACGTCTTTCCCAGTTCACTTACCTTACTTACTTACATTAGGTATCTGTCATCTGTCAAAGGTTATTCATAGCCATGAACTCCAAACTCCACCCCTCGTGGGGCTCGAACACTAGCCTCCATGGAGGGGAACAAGAACCTACCACTATGGCTAAATATGTAGTTAGTAGATCCTTTCAGGATGGTAAGTAGTAGCAAAAATCGTGGTATGATAGCATGAAGAGATAATAGCCAAAATTTTATTGTTTCGAAACAGGAGTACGACACTTGTTTGATCATGTTTTGTGGTAAGTGTATCCTTATACTATGGTAAGTACTAGCACAAATCGTGGGATGTTGACATCATGAATAGCCGAATGTCACGGTGGTAACAATTATCAGGTATTGTGGTATGTATAACTTTGTTCTATGGTAAGTATGACATTAATGACGGGTAGGTATGCATTTATATAACGCAACTAATGCATTGTAAGAAGAATAGTTAAAAAGATAATTACCATAATAAATTAAATGTCACTTAATTTTACTTAATTTGTATTATATTGTAATTAAAGAATACCTTAATGACTAATAAAAACTAAATAATCTATTGAATGACCATTATGGATCAATAATTAGTGGTTGCTCTTACATTAGCTAATAGTAGTATTCACTCATTGATCGCAACCAATACTACTGTTAACTACTACATCTACTAATGACGTGATCATTATCAACTTACATTAACCAATTCATTTTAGCCAATTGTATTAATGTTCAACCATCATTATAGCATTAATACAATTGGCCAATGACTCTGACTACTGTAGTCAATCATCACTCATTGAATATGACATGATTACTATCAATCTATTAATGCTCAATCATCACTATAGCATTAATATGATTGGCCAATAACTCTAACTACTATAGTCCATCACCTCTCATTGAATATGATCAATCAATTAAGCTCTTAGTCAAATAACTATAGCTACTATAGTCGATTATAGTGATTAATCATCACTCTACCATTAATTGAATAATCTAATATCAATTATAGTTACTAATCGTTACAATATCACATCAATCGATTGCAAAAACTATTTCAATTACTTTCTTATTTTCTAATAGATACTAATTGAATACTCTAATTGTATAGTTTTTTACTTGGACATCATAAATTTATAGTTATTTACATATAATTTATTTATATTATTTAAATATAATTTGGGAGATGATTACAATTATATAGTTTATATTTTATGTCTTCAAGAATTTGTTATAAGAAACACATATACACAAAGTAAAATTTTAATTAAATACATTAACAACATTAAATGTAAGTTATTCAAAACAATAAATGAATAATTATTTTTATAATAATATTTGTATATTACTTTTTACTTACAAAATAATTTAATGGACTATATTAAAAATATTATTTTAAAAGTAAGGCAATTTTTTGGCTTATATATTTAGTTTCAATTTTTTTAATAAAAATTTGGTTTATAAATTAATTGTTTAATTATATTTATATTTTCACCCAATATTTTGTAGTCTATTACACAAATGATTAGGAAAATGACAAAAAGTAGGGTGAATAGAACAAAAGGTGGTGTGAATTTATCAATATTTAATAATTAAAAAAATTCTGCAAAAAGGAATATTTTCCCCCAAAAAATGTTCATTTTCGCGCCCAAACCGGTTACCTGGAGAACAAGTTAGAGAGAGAAAGGGCAAAAAACGTTGAAGTACAGCCTTTAGTTGTGGTAAGTATGCCTTATTTTGTGGTAAGTATCAGCATAAAATATAGTAAGAAGAGTCAGTATTCATAGTAAGTATAATGACTTTTTTTGGCCGAAAAAATGCAAAACCACTTTACTTTTTGAGGGTGGTTTTGATCCAAGGGTCCAGATTAATCTAAAACCTGATCTAATGGTCCATATTAAATGGGGGCATCATGCCCCAATACCACATTGGGGCATCATAGAAAATTTGTTACACTTTCTATTCTCTCACCCCTCCACTCTCTCTCCTCTTTGTCTCTCCTTTTTCTGTCTCCAAATTCGAGCCGTCCAAAACCAAAATGGACGATCCGAATGCGCTGAGCGGGCACCACATGGTAGCCGCTCGGGACTGAAAAATTTCTCGGAGGGAAGGGGATGGAGCTTGTCGACGGGTGTAAATCTAGTTGGGCCTGGTCCGCAAATATATGGGCTTGGACTAGCCCTGCCCAAGTCCATGAGTCTCCCCAAAAAATTTGGGCTAGACCAGACCACCCCAGTGTTAAAGAATCTAGCCCAAGCTCTGCTCATGGCCCTACATATCCGGGCTATGGGCTTGGGCTTGGGCAAGGGCAAGGGCAAGGGCAAGGGCTCTACATATCCGGACGTCAAACGCGTATAGCATAATTGATAAATGGTCGTGGCTAGGGCTGCAAACGAGCCGAGCCACAGCATGTTCGAGCTCGGCTCGGTCATTTATAGGGAGGCTCGAGCTTGAAAATATGGGCTCGAGCTCGGCTCGATAATCATTAGCACAGCTCGAGCTCGGCTCGTCTAAGCTCGATAGTATATGAACGAGTCAGCTCGGCTCGAACTCGAGCTCGTTTAAAACCCAAATTTCACTTTTTAAGTATATATACCCCCAGATCAAAAAAAAAAAATTATATATATATACTCGGCTCGCGAGCCGACTCGAGCCGAGCTCATCGCAACTCGAGCTCGGCTCGTTTATGAAACGAGCTTATAAAACCGGCTCGAGCTCGTTCGTTTACCTTCCGAGCCGAGCTTGAACGAGCCAATAACGAGCCGAGCTGCGAGCCGCTCGTGTGCGGCTCCGTTCGTTTGCAGCCCTAGTCGGGGCCCCAAATTGTGTGAAGAAACTTGTGTCGACATTGAAGGTTAGGTCGTAAAGGTAGAGGACGTGCGTATTGTGGTTTGGGTGGTCGCGGTTCGAGTCGGGTAATTGACGCCTATTGAACTTTGTTTTCTTGCAAAGTCTAATTGTGAATTGTGATTCACTAGTTTTTTAGTGGGGCAATAGAAATTTATGAGTGATTGTTCTTTTAAGGGACTCGCTACTGGTCTAAAATTCTTTCGGTCATGCCAAAAAAAGGTTGATAAAGTTGGTCGCCCCTCCTCCACCTTTTTCCGAGGAAGAAAAGATTAAGCAAAAATTTAGGCTTTGTTTCGAACTTGAGGAAAGAAATGGAAAAGAAGAAAAAATAATGAATAAGCAAAATGAGGGAGAAAGTTAAAAAGAAATTAGGAGAAAAGTTGCACTCTGTTTTTCAAGATTTACCTTCTCTGTAGAGAACCTTTTTTTTTTAATTTCCACTTCTTTCTGGACAGAGCATTACGCGTATTGGAATTATTTTCCTTGTATTTGTTGTAGCAATAAGTTTCCTCACACATAGATAAGTTAACACAAACTTATATATATGATATATTTTCATATGGCAAAGGAATTTCTGCTTTGTTCGGTTATATGTTTTTTTTTGTTTTAATTTTGTTTTCCAATCATTATCCTACTTCTTTCTCCAATCATTACCCTATTTTTTCAATTATTACTTTATCATCTCTCTCCAATCATTACCACTCTCTTCGATTATTACCCTATTTCTCTTTCCACCCATTACCAAAATTAAACTAAACTCTCAATCAAACAAAACCTTCATAACTTAAACACACACACATGAACATAAGTGACATGATATGAAAGAAATATGTCGGAACAATAACATATGGTCTAAGATATTTCACGCACATTTTTTGTGATCCTGAGAGAGAAGAAACGAGTAAAGGCGAAAGGGGAATTGAAATGTTTTTTCTTTTATAACCTGATGTCCGGGCCAGCTTACGCGAACCTCAACTAATTTCGGAGCCCTGAAAGTAACAATTGTGCATAACCACCAATTGCCTCCAAGTTTAAAATGTTTGGCCTCCGTAAATTTGAAATGTTAGGAAGTTAAGAAGTCATTTTGAGCTTCTCAAAGTCCTTAACCCTCCGAAATTTGAATTTCATAAGACTTTCATTTTACCGGTCATATCCATAGTTTCAGCGTACACAAATGAATCAAATCCCTAATAAAACGGATGACCCTAAACAACTACTCGTAATAGCATCTAGAAGCACTATCCCAATTGGACATTGTCTTGGAGAGCTTTTTTTTTTTTTTTTTTTGGAAAGGTCAATTTTTATTGCGATAACTGGGATTTTTTTTGAAGGTGATTACAGAGATCGAGGGAATACGGTAAAAAAGGTGATTACAGCGATCAAGGAAATACAGTAAGGGGCGGGGAAGAGAGAGAATTAGATGAAACATTTTTCGCTTACCAATTAGCGCATTCGTTGGATTTAAGCTTACACCAAGAGAAAGAACAATTAAGCAGTATGCAAAGGGAATGAATATCCTCCACCATTCGTTCATTGTCAAGATGAAATATGGACCATTGGATTACCGAACGGACGGCCCGGATGTGCACAATACCTCCCCCGCGTTGACTCCACTGTAGTTTGAATTCCCAGTCAGAAGCTGAAATTGATTCGGTAAGGATGTTTATCAAGTGAGCACAATCTGATTCAAACATGATATCTGTAATTCCCAAAATCCCAGCTATACAACAAGCAACCCGAATTGTCCAATCTCCTTTAGCCAATGCAGCTAATCCTCTCAAACAAAGTAAAAATAGTAGAACTCAGGTGGCGGAGCAAAAGGTAATTCAGGAACAATTAGATTTGGTGGCCTGTTCAGAAATTAAGAAGGAAGGTAGCTATTTAACCTATGGCAAGCTGGATGTAGTGCAAATGGGAGATGCCCAGAGGTGTCACCATTGTCAGGACTCAGGAGATAGTACCCGGCTCTCGATAGGATGTGCAAAAAATTAACACAAAAAGTACATGACTTCTTACAACATATGTACCCGGCTCTCGATAGGTGTAATGAAAAGTGTACAACATATGTTGTGTAGCTAGTAGCTACAGCCCTTCGGTTAAAGTTGGTTCAACGGAAAATTGAATTGTAAAAAGTATTTCTTTATTCAGAACAAGTAGCAGATTTGCTTCGTCAATAGGGTTTGTGTGTTTGTCTTTTAAACAAGACAACGACAAGGTAAATTGTACAAATTGAAGAAATACAATAGCAGTTCAACTTCCAAGTGGTAGGCTGTAGGCATATCAAATATTTATTATAAAACAGAAAAGTGTGGGGATAAGTTATTGCAACAGCTCAGATTTGTTTAATCTAATGGTTTTTTTTTTGTCACAACGATAACAGGTGATATTATAGATCCAAAAAATAGTACATCAAAAGGAAACTCTATCCCTAAACAAAGGATCAAGAAACCAAATAGGAGGGGGACTCAATTCAAAGATTATACCCAACTCCAACTAAACCAATCGCTCCAAACAGACGGAGCACTGCAGAAAACAACCAAAAACACCCACATAGGGGTGATAGAAGCCCCACAAACAGGGAGAAATCCCACGCAGGGACACCAAAGAAAAGAACTAGAAAAAAGAGAAAAATCGGTAACGGAACCGGACGGAGTCCGCCGTACCGGAGCAGACTTCATCCACCCACCTAGATCTTGTACTCCGGCGGGATCGGAGGACGCCTCTGGCAACCACGATTTGCAAGCCCCTACATCCAAAAGTCGTCGGATTGCACGACGGAAGAGGCGGAGGAGGGCCGGTGGATGGTGGTTTGGAGAGGAGAAGGATGGGGGTGAAGAGGGAAAGAGAGAAAACCTTTGAGATCTATAATCGAGAGATTGAAAAATCCCACGACGGGGAGAAATCCCTCCCCTCCCGTCACCCATTGGGGCATAAAACCCTGGGGGGGAGGGGAAGAAGAGAGATGGGGGCGGCGGCTTTTTTAGGGTTAGAGAGAGAGAGCGCCCGGTTATAGTTCCATTATAAGCCTTGTTTAATCTAATGGTTGAGATGCATTTTTTCACATTTTATAAAAGTATCCACATTTGCCTATCATATTACATAAATGTCATCTATTGTCCAAGAGGAAAAAAGATTCGGAATTCAAATTTCATAGTTCTCCCTCCCTGTGAAAAGAAAGAAGGAGAGGAAAGCAATTCTCCTTGCTTCCTTTTTTACGAGACCTTTCCTCCCCTACGGATTGCCTGTCTTCGGGGAAGGGGTTCCCCCCTCCCCCCGGACTGCCGAGTACTAGGACTGTCCATTCGTACTCGACAATCAAACCCCTCGAATGAAATCAAATCGGGAGAGGTATTTTTTGTTGCCCACCATGTGTTTGTTAAAATGCTCTTTTTTATTTTGTATACACTTCCTCCAAAATCTGGAGAGATTTTCTGTTGCCCACCATGCTCTGTTTTGTAAAGCTGCAGAGACTTTGTGGGGTTTTTTTTTCCCTTGTTGAACGGCGTTCTGCATAATTTCGTGAGTTACTAATTTTTTCACTACACTGTTGCATATTCACTTACTTCATATCAACGAAAAAAAATCTTCGCCGTTCAAAAAAAAAGGGGTTAATTTCCAGCAATTTGTAGCTACCTAAAAATTGAAACAATGTTTTGAGCCATTATCAATATTCAAAGGGTATTTCAATTTCAATCGGGGTGAGTAGTGCCGTCGGCACGGGCACACACTAGTATATCTATAAAGATCGATACCCGAGAATATAATTCTCAATGGACACCCAAGCATGCTCAAAGGCATAGAAATGACCAAGGTCTACCAACCACAAAAGCGACCACTGCCCCAGATGGTTGTAAGTTTCTAATGCAACAATCAAGCAACATATTATTCACAAAGGTTGGAGCAAAAAGATACAACCTAAACACCGAATACTCAGAGCCCATGATTAAGAGAGGAAACAGTCGACAAAATCAAAATCAGGAGGCACTCAAGTAACTTCGCCGTCCTTGGACCAGATCGCAACTCTTGGATCAGTGGCAACAGTAGAGAGTTCACCACAAAAAACACCCTCTTCTGGTCCTCCCTAAACTGAGTCATTAAACATAGTTGGTCTTGCTCTTACAGAGGGAGCCACAAACTAAATGATCATCACCAAATAAAAGGCCAAGAAAACGTAACAATCTCTTGCTCTCATTGGATAATGCTCTGCTCCTTTGACAAGTCCCGAGACCCTATTTTCCTACTGCTATCACCTCCACCTTTAGTCTATTTCAGTGCCACCATAACTTTGCAGAGATGTCAATATACCAGCCCACTTAGTCTCCACCAACCAAGAAGGTTAAGAATGTTCAGGAACCAAAACAACTAAATATATGTCAAAAGTGTCTACTAGTTCCTTTTTCCTATTATATTTCTTCTAATATTTTGCCTTTGAGAAACAAAACAAACCTATTATTGCGAATAGTCAATTTAGCAGTTCCCAAACAATTTGGGGTGAAAAGGAGCAAGTTATGGAAACATTACCTAATTTTAACAATGCTGAAAAATTAAATCCATCTTGTTATCAAACCTCTCTTTCCTAGCAACTTCAATAATACATGTCTAGGTTTTTTGTCGTATTTTCTTTACAGCAAGAAAACTTAATGAATAAATGTATGCAATCGGGAGTATATGTAATTCTCAGCGACAAACATGGTTGGATAATTAACAATAGAAGCCAACCAAAAACCTCATGTCTATTTAAACTATGCAGAACAACATAAAGCAAATACGTACTAAGTTAGAAAAATAATGGGTCCAACCTCACATATGAGAGACTCAGCTCCTTTCCACATAAGGCACTAAACGGATATGTACTAAGTTAGAGAAAGTGATTTGCTCTCAATTACCTATAGATTCTCTAAGGCAAATTTGAAAGCCAACTACTTAATTCAAAATATCTTGAAAACTGACCATATCGATGCAAAATAGTTTTCTTTTCCTATTGTCATGACATAACAAACTAGCCCTTCCTACTTTTCCATTCCTATTTCAACAACCTTCACGGTTTCAACTCCCCTTGGCAAATGAAAACTCAACACATTAACAAAAACCTCAAGAACAGGGAGACACTATTTACTACCTGCTTCCTTTTGCTTCTTCTTGTTCTCCTCCTCCTTCTTCTTGTTCTCCTCCTCCTCCTCCTCCTCCTCCTTCTTCTTCTTCTTTTTCTTCGTCTTTCTGGCCACTAACAACTTCATTTTCAGGACTTTCCAGCATATTTAGCAATTCCAGGCTCTCTATATAAGTATCCGGGTAAAATGTGTGCGAGAACCCGTCACCAAATTTGCCATGTATTTCAACATATGTAATGTGCTTGCTCTGGTGATCGCAAGAAACCAAATTCCCATCATCAGTTGCGAATATAACTTCGCCGTTTTTCCTCAACCCAAGGGGCCTGCTCAAACCTCCACAAAGATCAATTTTGAATAGATTGGCCCAAGAAGCTGCCACGCCATACTCCTTCATAATCCAAACCAAACAATACCAGTCATTGCCATATACACTCTGGATCAAACAAAGGGATTCCTTAAATACAGAGAGTGTAATCCTTTTGTAAAGACTCGCATCATGGGTAATACTCTCCGGAACCGATATCTCGTTGAAAACCTCCTCACTCATGTTGAACGCCAAGATTGTGTGGCGAAAAGGGCCCCGAGTAAATGCCATCCAATGTGCAGTCCCATTAAAATAAGCCTGCCGATATCGCTCTGTAATCTTTACCGGAAGCGCCTTATCACTTATATACCGCTAACGACCAGTCTTGCGAGTGTAAATCTCAACCTCCGGCGGAATCGTATCACAATCCACACCCGTATGCACAACTCTAACCACCTTAAAGTCGTCTGTGACGGGATCGTATCCAAATCCGACACAATGCATAAAGGGGCCGTGCGATTGAAACGTGACATTATATCTAGGAATAGCAAAAAACTTCCTAATAGAGGGATTCCACAGGAACATATTGTCCATGTAACCATAATCCTGATCATCAGACAGGCAAATCACCCCATTACAGCTACCAACGACAGAGTAACCCAAAGACTCGAAAGCGCCGACAGGTAAATCGAGGATTTTGAGTGGACGGAACGAGTCCTTACCGTCCACCACCAGAGAGTAGTGATTTTGCTTGGGCTTGTCGGTGCGGTAGCTAACGAGGAGGCGGTCGTTGTCGGGGTTCGAAGCCGTCCGATGGAGGTGTCGAGAGATGAACTTGGGGCCGGTGATGAGGGAGTGCCACGACTTGGAAACGGGAGTGAGTCGGACGAGAGACTCGGCGGGCAGTCGCGTGAGGATGTCGATCAGCAGGTCTTGAGGAAGGTAGTCCAACATTTTCTAGGGTTTTTGCGCAGAAGGAGAGGCAAGAGAGAGAGAGAGAGAGAGAGAGAGAGAGAGAGAGAGAGGGGTAGCTTTAGTCTAGGAATTGTTTGAAGAAGGTTCAGCGCTTACCCTAAATTAGAGATTTTTGGTAGGGAGATCGATGGCTTCGAACAGGTGAGATCATGGGAGCCTCTTTGAAATGACAATAAACTCC
>BPLS01022092.1:0-24057 GCA_019656275.1 Rhododendron kiyosumense | reverse complement strand
CCACAAGGGATAGAAGCAAGGTCGGAGCCAGAAATTTGGGATAAAAAACTCGTGACCAAAACATAGTTTCTCTTTTCGAATCAATAATGAGAAAATGTTAAATTAAAATGGCAATAAGAGAAATGGAAATCATCTTCTAAATTAGATCTTTTCCGAAAGAAACATATTTTTGAGAGTTCATCAGTACGCTAGTTTGGTCTTTGTCAATTGACCCCATTTGTATTAACATACCTCCGTCTATGGATATAAGACTATAAGAGACCAGGCTCCAAACTGTTAAAGCGGTTGGTCGAAGTTCGTAAATTTGGATTAAGGTCAATTAGGCATGGCGAGCACGAGCACAATTGTTTCAAAGGTCGACACAAAACGGCACTACATGATACGAGCCGGTACGGTACGACACTTGTGTGTTAAGTTTGGATTCAGAGGAGGGGAAGTGAAGGAAAGTATTGAATTAGATAGGAAATATCCGAAAAGATAAGGTCATGGAGGAATCTTTTCACTCGTTTGGTTCATCAAGAGAAAAGGAATGGTCGTGTTCCCTTTTAACTGTTTGATAATTACTAGTAGTACTAATGAAACAATAAAGCTATTCCTACCGATAGGTTCAATATCGAAAATGGATCGACGGTCGTGCCAGGCCAACTTCGGCCACCGGATGGCTAATTCAAACCATCCAAAAATTCTATAAAAAAAACGAGGGGGCTCACGCGAGAATCAACGGCATCCAATGTGGGTAGATGCTCGATCCAAACATCCCATTTTTTTGTATAGCCATCGGTCTATTTTCGGTATGGTACCCGTCGGTACCAATAGCACTACTCCTAATGAAAGGGGGGTGTAATATGAATTAACAATTTCGGAACTTGGTGGCAGGAACTATTTTTTGCAGAGGCAGAATTGGTATTAAAAGATAATTGATTTTCACACTCATCTTTTTATCATATACACTCTTTTTTTGTCTTTATTCATGTGAAATTAATTTTTTACCTTTTCATAAATTCACTTTTTTCATACATTAAGGGGCAATAGAATAAATTCACACCAAATAAAGACAAAAAAAGGAGTGTACATGGTAAAACATGGTAAAAAAGGGGTGTGTAGAATCAATTTCCTATTAAAAATGCTAAACTACGTAACATTGATACAGACACTGACACGAATACAAATACAAATACAAATACGAACACCGATATAAAGTACGAGGTTTTTAAAAAAATAGAGATACAAAAATGGCGAGGGACATGGAAAATAGATAAATAACCTTAATACTCCCTCCGTTGCTCCGTACGTGTTCCTTGAAAAGAATAGTCAAATTTTATGGACACGCCATTCGGCGTATCCTTTACGTTTTCTACAGTGTCCCTGGGATGTTCTGAGCGTACATTCTGTGTCGTTCATGGATACGACAACCTCTAGGACTAGGAGTGTTGCTGCTTCACAAATTACTAACAATATAAATCACTCCACTGCCCCTCCACTGCTCTCACTTTCGGAGGTAAAGTCGTGCTAAAAATGATTGTATTCCTCCTTCCTAATATGTAATTTAAACAACAATTTCGCTTCCAATTTACTTTAATTATACACCCACCATTCAAATATCATCATGAAAATTCATCTCATACTTCAATTTGATCCCAATGCATGCTTTGTCTTTCTAAATAATTTATATGCTAATTACATGAAGAATCTGCAACCACTACTGCTACTTCATCCCTTTCACGAAAAGTTATTGGAACAAAATAAAATACAAGATGGTTCGTTAATAAACTTTGGAATCGGCTTTTCATGAGCTTTCTTTGGAATTTTCAAGAGAGAGAGAGAGAGAGAGGGAGAGATGTGGACAAAAGTATATAAAGCTATGGGACCATATCCGAATTTTGTGTGAATTCTACGGATTGGTCCCAAAATCGGGTTTTTGGAAAAAAAAAACAAAAAAAAACCAGACGCAATCCTACATTGATCGGCTCTACGGACAATAACTTAGCACTTGACCACTCCTAGCCACTGCATCCCAACACTTGAATCTCATTAACACTCTTTCGACACATAACATATTTCCACCATTTCTAGCCAATAAAATTGTTGTACTGATTTATAAATCTCAGTTTCTCAACCTATTAGTTTTAGCTTTATCCCCAAATCTAATTCTGCAGTAAGAGACAAACTTAAGCAAGCTAAGTTGCTAAAAACCAGCACAAATACTTAGCAGCAGTAGGACCAAACAGTGTTCCAAGGGTTAAGCAATGTGAGCACAAGGCCAAATATAAGTGACGCGAGTTAACTACTTGAGCATAAGTACATGATACCTTAAGCTTAATTACTTTAGCCTTAGTTTGAGTTAGTTTGGGAAAGCTCCTGTAAAGGCTAAACTACAATTTTTTTTTGGGAAGGCTTTAAACATTATTCTTTTTAAATTAAAATCTTACATGGTTAAAAAACATTCAGATCTAGAAACCCTTCTATTGGTACCGATGAGAATGCACCGACCATGTACATATCGATGTACGGGGCCCACTTACGAGTCTCACGCAAATAATCAAAACTTGTCATTAATTTTGAAATATTTCTCGAGTGATAATTGCAAGTGTTTTATCTAATATACAAATTTTTCATTCTAATGGAATACCAATTTTTGCAAATTTTCCAGAGATCACTTGAAAAAATATTTCAAAATTAATGAACGAAACAAATTATTTATGTGGGACACGTAAGTGGATCTCGTGCGCCGATATGTACATGGTCGGTACATTCTCATCAGTACCTTTCGGACTTGCGAGAGCATAGAAAAGCGTTCAGCAGCTTCAGCTTGTCACCACCGCCATCCAACCTTTAGACTCGAAAGGTTTAGATAGTTTAAGGTAGTCAAGTGTCGTTTTTATTAATTCAGAGGCTAATTTGAAAAACCATAGTAGTTCAAGGGGTATGACTTAATTAAGCTCTGGAGATTGGGATGCTCAGATCTATTGTGAGAGAGAGAGAGAGAGAGAGCGCACAAACTCACTGAAGGTTCGAAGGTTTTGCGCGAGAGAGATCCAGAGAGAAGATCGACGTTTGTTTTCCGTTCAATTTCCTTTCCGGCACTGATTTCGAACACAGTGTCAGTGCATAGCTCGAACCAGTATTGACCACAGCATTCAAAACGGCAATGACGGAGTCCGAATCTCCACCGGATGGGAACGGCGCCGTTTCCGGCCTCCTCCCCCTCGCCTCCGTCTCTCAACAACCATACGTCTCTGAACTCCTCTCCTTCACCCTCGATCGCCTCCACAAGGTCCCTCTCTCTCTCTCTCTCTCTCTACGTTTCATATTTATGCACTTCACTGCATGTGCTTGTTTTCGTAATTTATGATTGAATTATGTAGGAGCCAGAGCTTCTACGGGTGGACGGAGAGAGAATCCAGCGGCAGATGCAAGAGGTGGCGGTCGCAAACTACCGTGCCTTCATCTCTGCCGCGGATGCATTGGTTGCTATTAGAGAGGAGGTTTCCTCCATCGACAAACACCTCGAATCAATGGTAATTTCACGCCTTTATTTGGTAAAATTGGGCAATTTTTCCCCCCTTTCTTCTTTCGAATTGCGATAGATTATTGGACTATAGGCTAATGGCATTAGTCAAAGTTGTTTCCACTAAATAGTGTTTTAGTTGATGTATGTGAGGAGTATGACTTGCCTGGAAATCTGTGAAAACATGAGCTTTTTAGTCCATTTAGTTTAGCGGAAATGCCCCTGTAATCGATTCAAGAACTTAACGGGCTGTTTGTCGTCATAAAGGGGATATGACAGAGTCGATAGGGTAGAAGGGGACGAGGGATAGATGGTTTGTTTAGAGGGATATGATAGAGGGGGGATATAATAATATGCCTTCTTTGGTAAAATTGGGCAATTTCTATTTTTTCTATTTTTTTTTTCTTTTGAATTGCAATGCATTGTCTTTGTTTTCCGTAGTCAAGTTAAAGACCTTACCGGGCTGTTTGTCAGCATAAGGGGATATGATAGAGGGGTAGATAGTGTAGAAGGGGACGAGCGATAGATGGTTTGTTTAGGGTATTATATTGTAGGAGGATGAGTATATGGTTGGTTTGTTTTGTATCGGTATGGTTGGACGAGTGTCGGTGGGAAATGAATAAGTGTCTCAATTTCGTATTCTGCCTTTCTGATTAATGCCAAATTCAGCTTTGTATTTGCTTCCAATACCAGTTTTCTGTCGCTTATTCTCGTTATCCTCTTTGTTATACATTATTTAAGTAAAATGAGTATACCTTTATTCGTTGATCTCAGTTTAACAATGCAATTGCTTGGCTTCCCATCTTCATGCTTCTGAATTGTCAACTTTTTGCATAACAATCTTGAGCCCATATCTCAAAACAATTTGAGCCTCAGCTCAATGCGAGTGACCTGATTATTGATAATGCCTTGGGCTGTTTGCTTATGCATCTTAGATTCATCATAGAAAATAGACTAATAGAGAACTATTGGTTCTATTGCCCTCTAGACAATCTATGAACATTATGGATTTGATTTAACAATCTGTACTAGATTTTCTTTACTAGTACTGAATTATGTGCGCAAATACTTACCTTTCTCGCTGTTGCAGATAGCTGAAATCCCAAAGCTAACGTCTGGTTGCAATGAGTTCCTTGACTCTGCAGAACATATTTTGGAGAAGAGAAAGTTGAACCAGACATTACTAGCCAATCATAGTACTTTGCTTGACTTGCTTGAAATTCCTCAGCTTATGGACACGTAAGTGGTTGACACAACGCATGTTTTTTCTCTTCAGTACATGGTGAAAAAAAAGGAACATTTTGTAGCCTTGTTCTAAAATGGTAAGTTAGTTGATAGGAAGATCGGATTTCGTGATAATTCTTCTGCATTTAACCAGATCAATTTCTTGTTGTTAGAGGGATAATCTCTGAAAGTAGATGCTACCATTGCAATCGGAATGTCTCAAAACCTTAGGTTGAACCCTGAACAGATGTCTATTACCTTAGCCCAAACACAATTTCGGTGAACAGAACATGGATCAGTTGGAAGCTGCCGCCCTTGGTGAATAGCATTGATAACTTGTCCTAAACCCCTGGAACTGCTTCACAAATCATTGCTTCTTATTTCTAGTGCAGTAACATCATAAACAGAACCAAAAGTGACTTCCACGCATGCACCACCAGGTGGCGCAGGGATGCTCGTATGGCAAGCTGCCACACCTGGGTTTAGGCAGGTCTTAATGTCAAAGTAGGTATCACATGGTTTTAGGTTGTTTTTTTTCTTTTTGCTTTCTTGCTTAGTAAATGTTTTGTGGTTTACCTAATTTTATACTATAAATCAATTCTATTATGAGGAAGATGAAACTTGAACAAATGTTTTGTGGATGATGGTAATATACATGCCACTAGTGCTGTTGCTTCTTGCTGCGACCACTGATTTCTTCTTTTCCATTTGTAAAAATATTTTGAAACCATTTTTTCCCTTTTGAAAATACCGTTTGGATTATCTTTGGTTTGCCATGGAGAGGCTTCGGCCCTGGTCTTGCATGAATCCAGAGTTGTTGAACAAGCCTTGTAAGTTTGTGACCGACAGAGCGTCCAACATGGATGCTGCTCTTCTTAACGAGGCTCGCAATGTGGTTTTGATGGGATTTTCCATTCTTTATTCCGTAAGAAAGTTAGAACTTATTATTGAAGTTGATTCTTGGGAGAGCTAGGGATGGTAGTTGGAGGATTAACGTTTTTATTGGAAAATAAAGAGGAAACTTTAAAGTTTGGTCAATGTTCTAAAAATCGCTAGGCGCTAGTTGGGCGGAAAAGGGGCGCCTAGCGCCTAGGCGCTAACTAGTCGGCCGCCTAGCTCCAAGGTGGGGACTAGGCGCCCGACTAGTCGGTTGTCTAATCTAGGTGTCGGACCACTGCCTAGCGCCTAGGCGGGGACTCATCGGCCTAGGTGGCCGCCTTTTAGAACACTGAGTTTGGTACACCAATGAGGCGCAATGAGAAAGACATAAGTGATACATCTTAAATATACAACGAATAGAAACAGAAAATATCGAATTTGCAAGGTTTATTCTCTCATAATGCCACAGTTTCAAGGAAATTGCATGCAATAGTGGATGCTGTCTTACTATGCTGGAACGATTAACTATCATCTCTCCTGCAGATGTGTGAGGAATGGAAATTTCGATGAAGCTCTAGACTTAGAAGCCTTTGTTTGCAAACTGTCCGCAATGCACCCTAAGTGAGTCTTCCTTGTCTTATTTCTGCTGTTGGCCTTCTAAAGGATTGCCTACTGAGCTTTTTGTTTTTACCCCCCTTCCTCTGTCTGTTCCCTTCAAAGGTTACCTGTTATTCAGGCCCTCGCTGCAGAGGTCAAGCAGACCACTCAATCTCTTCTTTCTCAGCTTCTCCAAAAACTCAGATCAAACATCCAGGTACACTTGATACTGGGCTTAACAAAGAATATGTTTACGATGTGGATCTGGTTCAGCATGATTCATCTATACGTATAATTTTTGAAGTTGCTGACCCTTTTAATTAACCCTTGAGTATTGCAGTTGCCAGAATGTCTCCGCATCATCGGATATTTACGTCGCATAGGAGTTTTTAATGAATATGAAATGCGCCTACAGGTGGGTCTGCCAAAGCTTAATCTCTACAACAAAATTTTTTGAATGTGCATTTTAGTCTGCTGTGTGTTTTTGTCTATTGTCATATGTTTGTCTGTTTCTTCTTGTTCTTCTTTTGAAATCAGACAAGTCATGTTTATCTGCTTCTAAGGTACCTTTTTCTGACCTGGATTAGCTGTCTTACAGTTCTTAAGATGCCGAGAAGCATGGCTTACTGCAATTCTTGATGACTTAGACCAGAGAAATGCTTATGAATACTTAAAAGGGATGGTAAACTGTCAAAGGATGCATCTTTTTGATGTTGTTAACCAATACCGAGCGATATTTGCGGATGATACATCGGGAAGTGAAGAAAACTATGAAGGGGGCCTTTTGTTTAGCTGGGCTATGCATCAAATTACCACTCACCTTAAAACACTCAAGGTCATGCTCCCAAGAATAACTGAAGGCGGGTCTTTGTCAAACATCCTGGACCAATGCATGGTAAGGACTAGTTTTGTTTGGTATGATTGCATATCATTATCAACTTGATTACTTTTTCATGGAAGACTGAGTACGTAAATATTGCTGGCTGGGTTGCCAGTGATGAGAAATTTGGACATTATTGGCTTGGTTTTCCTCAGTTTTCTATCTAGAAATTCATCGGTGAATTCACTTTACATAGCTTCATGCTGTTATTTTATCACTTTTCATGGTTGCAATTCCTGACTGCACCTGTTTAAGAAAATGAGGAGCAATAAACAAGTAGACAAAGTACTATTGGTGATTTACTGGATTTGTTTTTTGTGGTACATGGGATTATTGGAATGTATGCAATTCAGAATACATGTTTTGGTAGCAATGTCGCTATCAAACAATAGATATGCTTCACATGGGTGTTCGGTGATAGGTGGGCCATAAAAACCAATTGTTATAATGGTAGGTGATGTACATAGAATTCGTTGCTGCTTAACTGTAGTGATACTCATATTAAGAAGTAGCCGCCCACCACAAACATACGATTCCTCATAAAAGTAATTTGGAACACATGTTCTAGGAACTTGCTATTGTAGTAATGCAACAGAGAAGAGTTATTCACAATGTTTGGACATAGGATAGGTTTGTTTTCAATGAACCCATTTATAATAGAATATAGGGTACACAATGTTGCATGTTGATCATGTATATACTATATTGGTGTCCTAGGTATGTGTCGGACAGTTGTCAGACCCATCTAAGGCAACCAAAAATATAGTATCCATTCTTCACGCGTCACGACTATCCTACTCAAATGTTGGACCTATTTTGGCTGTAGTCTTTTATTTTACTTCTTTTACTTGCAGTTGACTATGCATCCTGATTCTAATTTAAACCTTCTGATTTGTTACTTGACAGTATTGTGCCATGGGGCTTGGTTGGGTCGGATTGGATTTCCGAGGCTTGCTTCCCTCACTTTTTGAAGAGTAATGCATTTGATTCTTTGTTGCTGTGTTTGATCTTTTGTTGAAGTCCTGTTGGATATATCTTGATTTTGTTAATCATACAGGGCTGTTCTTAACTTGTTCTCAAGAAATATGAATACAGCTGTTCAAAATTTTCAGGTATGATGTCAAGTGGCTAAAATCACAATATAAGTTTCACAAATGTTCCGTTCTTGTCTTCTTCTGAATCGAGCAAAATATATATTGGCGATTTTATGAAGTCTAATTTGAATTGGCATTTAGATTAGCTTCTTAGGTTAGAATTTTTTCTTGAGCAAGCAACCTATCGGTGGTGCTTGGCAATTAATATCTTGTTTCATTCCAGCTAGTCTTGGATTCACATCGCTGGGTCCCCTTACCAGCAATTGGCTTTCCAGCGAATAGCTTAGGTGACGATAGCTTGGAAGATGTGACTCCTCCTTCAAGTCTGATGGAACATCCACCTCTTGCTGTGTTTGTAAATGGTAAGTTGTACGGATTTTGGAACTATATTTATTAGGCCTGAGATCTCTCCCTCTTGCAAATAATTTCTATGTGCTGCTCTTGATACTCAATGGACTCGGCGGTTTTGAGTAACACCTTGGACTGTTTGTCATATATTTTTAGATATCTTAAATGAAACCCTGACTAAGTTTTTATAGTTATTAATAAAGCCTTGTCATGGACCCACCCATGTCTAACTTGTGACCCGCGTCTCCAACGTGTCTTTGGTGTGTCCCTTGCATGAATTTACTAACATGAACACGGATACGGAGACCGTTCCTGGTGGTTCAAAATTGGGCCTGTTTAATAAAAACTGAAATTGAATGCTGAAAAATTAAGTACTGAAAGCTGAATGTTTAAGTTGAAAAGCTGTTTGGTAAACATATTAAGTACTGAATTAAAATAATGATAAATTAATTTTAGTTCTGAGTCTCTCTTAATTTACCATTATTGTTGTACTTATAATATAATAATGGTGGAATGGTGGCATTGTGGTGGTGACGGTGTGGTAGTGGTGGTAGCAGTGTGGTAATGGTGGTGGTGGTGATGGAGTGATAGGGGAGTGGTGTAGCGGTGGAGGAGTGGTGGTGGTGGTGGTGTGCTGGTGGTGGTGGTAGTGGTGATGGTGGCGAAGTGCTGGTGTTGGTGGTGGTGGCGGCGGTATGGTGATTAAATGCAAGTACACAAGAATTTAGCCAGAATTAAGTAGCTCAAAACTACTAAATTTTTTTCAACTTTTTAGCCTACATTTTAAGTAGCACTTAATTTGTTAAGCAATGTAAAATATCGTTATCAAACCTACTGAATCACTTGTTACTTAATTGATTCAGTTTTAAGTGCTGAATTTAGGTTATCAAACAAGTTAGACTTGTATCCTAACACTAATATCTATTTAGTGGAATATGGTATACCAGGCATGCTGGTTTTCATAGTTGCTAACTTTTAAGTTCTATCATTGTTTTTTTGGCAGTTCTAGTCATATAGTTGAACTAGATTTTCGCAAATTTTACTGCCAATGCTAATAATTTGGCATCGTTTCTCTGTGTAATGCTTGCAGGTGTGTCTGCGGCAATGAACGAATTGCGTCCCTGTGCCCCAATAAGCTTGAAGCATATGCTTTCTCAAGAATTAGCCAAGGGGTTGCAATCTGTTTCTGATTCTTTACTGCGGTACAATACAACTAGGATGCTCAGGGAGAATGAATCCATACTTTTCCTTTCCCTTTGCCGAGCATTCATTGAGGTAATGCTCTACCTCCATTTTGATTGGTGGATTTCACGAGGGATTTGAAGTTGAACATTGGAAAATTGTATGAAGGTTCACGATTGGAGGGAGAAAATTTCCCAAGTGGAGGGTCAAATACAAACAGTAATACGTACTAGGCAAATATGTGGTCATTGTTGCCTAGAGGCAACCCAAGAAAAGGGGGTTTGGATGGGGTGTATTGATTTCTAAAATCAAAACTAGTAATTGAAATACTAATAAGAGATTAAGGTAGGACAGAACATAAATATAAAGTACTGAAAGTAAAGGAGTCAAGGAGAGAGAGAGACTAAGAGAGTGTAAGCAAGAGATTTATAGTGGTTCGGCCGAGCCTACATCCACTGCCTTGGGTTTAAAAGTTGTCACTATCAGATGATCGGCGTCAGGGCACCAATCAAACCCTTGCACATCACTAGCTTTTCTGAGGAGCCAGCTGAACGGCTAGAGTTTTCTTGAACAAACTCTACGAAGCAGTTCACAGTAGGACCGGAACAATACATAGTTTTGGAGCAGAAGCCCTATTCAGGAGTTCTCAGAGGATGTGCAAATTATCTATACAATAAAAACTAATATGGAGTTTCAGACAATTCTCTAAAAAGATTGGATTTGGACAATTAAGCCCTCTGAGTTCTTACAACGGAATATTATGGATAATGATTCAAGGAGTATGAAGAAGAAGATGAATACTTGACGGAGTATTCTCTTCGTTGCAAATTCTCTATTGCGCTTCTTCAGATGATGGCCTGTATATGCACAGATGAGAACATTGAGAAGATGAACATTGAACAAAATCTTCGGATGAATCAAGAATGACGGATGAATATCCCTTGCAACAACTTTAAATCATGAATTAAATTCAGTTATTTCAGTTATATACGTCGAATCAACCTGTGACACCCTTCAGGGACCAGTCGATCAGTGGCAAATAGCCAGTCGACCGCTGGTCTTAATCGAAAAGCCGCAAAGTGCTGCACTGCAAAGTTAATCCAAAACAATGTGGATGTGTATCTAACACATACACATTCAACAACATATAGAGGGATTAAGAGTCTTATACAAAATCAATTTTTGTGTCAAATATGAAATCATAAAAAAGCAAAATACTTAATATTTCTAACTGTCACTTTAGTCAATCTCAAATCCCTTTGTGAAACCTAGACCTGAGATATAAAATAGAACGATGAGTTCTACTTTTTGGGCAACTGATGCTAAATCTCGTTGCAAATCAATGAATCCTAATGGTTCCTTGTGCTGATTTTTATTGGTAAAATCTCATTATCAGTCAAGTTTACATCTGTGGATCCTTCTCAGGTCGCTTATCCACATTGTGCTACATGCTTTGGTCGCTGTTACCCTGGTGGAGCTGCTCTTATTTCCGATGCCAAGAATTTATTTGATGGGATTGGGCGCCTATTGGCAGCAAAGGCTCTACCAAAGCCAGTCCAGAATGAGGAGAGAAAAAGTATATCTGAAAATGGAAGTCAAAATGTGGTGGAAAATGGAGTTATGCCTGATGCTGGACAGACTACGGGGGAGTTCCAACGTGGATGATAAGGAAGAAAACATCACTCTCCAAACTGAGGAAAAGCCTGCTAATGCATGAAGTGTGCTTTTAGAAGCCCATGTTGTAGTTTTGGAAAGTCGTTAGTTCTGCCCTTGTCATTGAACTCAAGGGTTGCCTGATGGTTAGAGGCTTCACGTTATGCTCATCTGGCAGGGTTTGAACCTTGGCTGCGTATCCTACTTGTACTCGAAAAAAGTTCGTTATTCTAAAATTCCTCTTCGTCAGATATTTGAAAGTAGGGAAGCCCGCTTCGACTCACCAAGAGAAGGTAAATACTGTTAGTGTATCTTTTCTTCTGAAGCGAGAAATTTAAGGACCTGTTGATTTTCTAGATGGGATGAAAAAGCAGTGTTTCCGAGTCCTTTAGGTTCTTTTGGTGGCTATTGTGGGGCACATAAAATTTTCATTGACGTGACAATTGGAGTGTAATTGTATACATAAGTAGAGAAATCCAACAATATGTCACTGCAAAATTATTTTAATACACAGAAATTTATTTATAACAACATTACAAGCCAATAATAATTGGAGAATGTTTGTGCGTTTTGTCTATGGTTGGGTAATATGGTATTTTTTGTTACGCTTCAGGTATTTTTGCTTATACTACTTGTACTTTTAACTGTTTTTCACTCACTCTCTCTCGACTATTATCTCACACATCCACTGAACTCACCACTAAAGTGAGATTGTTACTATTAGCGTTAGAATAGACGGCAAAATGTCTAAAAGTATGTGGGCAACAATTTCTTGCTACACACACACGGGTCGGTTTCACAGACAATCAATTAAACACCTAAAAAAACACCCCAAACCTCAATCTCATAGTTTCTGATCAAATTTTTATGATTTGAACCGTTCAATGTGTTAGACGCAACGATGTTTCTTAAGGTCTCCTCGCACTACTCACAAATTGGTTCACCGAAAATGCACACAATTAGCTATTTTATTAGATTGAGGAGATCTCCATTTTGTAGTTGCTCCATGATCTAGGTTGAAATGTTTGGTAGATATGCAAGACGTATTCTGTGGTCCAAGTGCTCGAGGCTGGGCGTCTATATGTTCTCTCCCTAGTCCCTACATCCGTATTCCCAGTGTAGTATTCTACCTGCCACTCCTACATGGTAGAACTAGCTGGAACCCCGGCTTCCTTCGCTGTTTCTGCCTGGGGTCCAAGGGGAGGTGTGGCTGCGTGTGAACTGTGGCTACACTCACTTGGAAAGCAACTGCCTGGGGTCCTAGGGGAGGTGTGGCTGCGTGTGAACTGTGGCTACACTCACTTGGGAAGCAACGTAACTCAGGGACTGACTCACCACTCTCTTTCCGAAGTACCCTCGTCTTTAAATTTGGGCTATCTATAGGGGACTAACCATCATCATTGAAAAAGGGAATGTCCAACATCAAAATTGAGCCTGACTCAATGACAGCAGTGAATCTGATAAACGAAGGAGCCCATCTGGATCACCCGAACAGAATCACCGTGGAGGATGCTAAAATGCTGTTAATTCGCACCAGTTCTGAGCTCGGGCATACGTACCCACAAGCTAATCAGACTACGAACAAGAGGAAGATTTGACTGTTACGGCTCGTGTACTCCCTGGCTAGGGAATATGTGATTGCAGACAGCCTACGTGTTGGACACCTTAGGACTTAAGCTCTAGTTTCTCCTTTATGGGTTTTGAACGTTTCTACCTATGCTGGGAGCTCGGTTGTAAAGACTTTCATCTTTTGCTCTCACATATGCCATTCCGTCTGAGACCCCAAAAAAAAAAAAAAAACGGAATCACTGCCTGTTTCTTTCCTTTTTGAGTATATCTTTCGTCCCATTTTATTTGCTCGGTATTCTATATTGGAATGTTAAAATAACGATTACGATTCACTCAAAATATACTAAGGGCAACAAATAAAAATGAGCACAAACCATCATTATCGGGAAACAAATAGTAGCAACTATCACATCAATTTGGGGTGGGAAAAAAAAATTTAAACCATCACGTGACGGTACTCGGAAGCGCTTAATAATGTTGCGAGTTCACAAGGGGACCGGTGCTTATCAATTCAAAATGGTAAAAAGACACATCAATAAGTGGACCAAAATTGTCTTCATTTTCGGCAGACAAATGATGTTCACATGTTCACACCCTCTCATACGCCAATTGAGTATTCCTGAAAAGATGACTACTACACATGCAAATTTACAATCCAACAAAATCTTTCACCTAGCTTCACTCCTTTTCAACACCAAAGAACTCTCTCTCTCTCTCTCTCTCTCTCTCTCTCTCTCACCTAGCTTCACTCCTTTTCAACACCAAATAAGTCTCTCTCTCTCTCTCTCTCTCTCTCTCTCTCTCTCTCTCTCTCTACTATGTTAACTCAAGCATGGCTAATCATGGCAGCAGCAATCTATGGAATTCAGATAGTATGTTCAATCACAATTGAGTCTGAATCCGATAAAATCCAGCTATTGCCAGGTCAACCACAGGTCAGTTTCCAGCAATTTGGAGGGTATATTACTGTTGATGAAAAGCAAGACAGAGCTCTTTTCTACTACTTTGTTGAAGCGGAGACTGACCCTGCTTCCAAGCCTCTCGTTCTTTGGTTAAATGGAGGTAATCATTCACCACCAACCCCCAAGATAATTTAAATTAGGACTTGACTTCTCGACAGTCGATGATACGGTTTGGGTGCATTAATTCCCACCCAATCTTACTTGGATAATCTAAATCATTCATGTTATAGGACACAATTTGCACTTCATCCAGTCAAAGGATTTTCTTTACCCGAGGTCATTAAGTACTTGATTCGAATATTGCCTTAAAGACATAGAGAGTCCGAAATCTGATACAAATGTATGTGGATTAAGATATTTTTTAGGTGATGAGACACACATTGTGTTATATAAAATGAACTGTTTGGATCATTCATATAAGAGTTGGGGTGGAACTCGCCAACAAAGGCTGGGTAATTGGACCTTTTTCGAATATTGAAATTTGTCAAACTTTTGATTTTTCTAGGACCTGGTTGTTCATCCATTGGAGCTGGAGCTTTCTGTGAGCATGGGCCTTTTAAACCAAGTGGCCAGATTTTGGTCAAAAATAATTATAGCTGGAATAAAGGTAATAATGGTCCCCTCTCTCTCTCTCTCTCTCTCTGCCATTCTTGTGTGTATATTGTGACTTGGTGGCTCATGGACATGAAAGAAAACTAGAGATCTCTCCAAATAAGTAGTGACTCAATGAATTCATTTCTATGTATTTTTGTACAGAAGCAAACATGTTATACTTGGAATCACCAGCAGGAGTTGGTTTTTCTTATTCGGCTAATGCATCCTACTATACAAGTGTGGATGACAACATGACAGGTATTTCTTGAATGATTTAATCTAGTCTTCCAAGAATGTTGTCTGTTTCGGTAGGACGCGTCGTAGAGTTTGTTAGCTTGTAGAGCTTTGTGCAGAAGCTCGTGTCTTAGATATTGGTAGTTTTGGTTCACTTCTGTTTATTGTGATATAATTCTCGCCTTCGAGCTTTTGAATGATATACGAATTGCCTGCTCATTAAAAAAAAATGATGGTAAATCGAACTCACTAGTCAAATTAAATCTATAATTAACATTACTTTCGCCAGTCTTATTATTTTAGTCCATTACAAAAAGTTGTATCAGCGTAAAATACTTCACCTGTGCGATTTTTTTAACGTTTTTTCCTCACCAATTTAAAATTTTCATTAGTTCTTTAAATTTATGCAAAAATCTTAACAAACTATGCTCAAAAACACGATTTTTTCTTCGAAAATTAGCACCGACTTTTTTATTATTAATTACTTAACATTGCTGTTGTTTTTAGCTTCAAAAAAGATTTTAATCAATTGGTGTTGTTTTTGGCCTTTTTCTTTTAGCACGAGACAATCTTGCCTTCCTTGAGAATTGGTTCAACAAATTCCCAGAATACAAGAATACAGACTTCTTCATTACAGGGGAGAGCTATGGAGGTATGTATTCATGATTTGGATTTGGAAAAAAAGGGAAATATTCCGGTTCCGATTTCGAATTAAGATAGTACACTTATATTTTATACCGCTAGTCAGTAAAACAATCAACTAGGGCTAACTTAATTGGTCATTTTTCTACATTGCCAGTCGAATACAAGAATTGATTCCTTTCTTTTTATGATTGGGTATTCGGTCCAGTGGGCCAAATTTAGGTGATCAATCTCAACATTTTCTAGCAGCCTACCAGGAACCCGATTAGTGTCATGAATGGCCCAACACAGGTATTAATAACACGCACTGAGAGTCGAGCCCCAGCCAAAGACTTCCTAAAGTTGTTGGTTGCTAGGTGACACCACTGTGACAACCCTAAGATTCAAAATTGATTACTATTCCTCCTTTGAAAGATTTAATGGTAATAGCTAGTGAGGCTGTAAAACGAGCATGTCACTCGAATTTGTCTTGCCAAGTTTTCAAGCTGAGCTTCCACAGCCTATTTCTGAGCTCGACTTGACTTGTTTATAATCCTACTTGGCAAAACACACAACGACGGAAAAGAGTCAAATTCTCAGGTTAGTGCAGTGGTAGTCACCTGACAATTGGGGTCTCAACCTGCCTTTGGTCTGGGTTTCGATCCTACCTGCTTTCTATTAATTCTTGTGTTGAGTTAATCTATACGAAACTTTTGACTCGACTTTAATTGGACCTCCATGGTGGAATTCGACCGTTGAATTAGTCGATTAATTGGGTCTGAAACTGAGTTATAAAAAGAACCAATTAAAAGAGTTTAATTACTCAATTGTCAATTTCAAATCAAAATGACTTAACTCTGTTTCTTGGCAGGACACTATGTTCCACAACTTGCACAACTCATTATCCAATCCAAAGTCCAGTTCAATCTCAAGGGAATAGCTGTAAGGGAAATCTAGAAAATGAGCATGTTAAAGATAACGTGCAATGCTAGGAACACAATTTCAGTTTAAAATTTCAGACACAACTGCGTCCGAAGCCGTTTGACGCATGAGGTCTCACATACATCAGATGGCTCCGAACATAGTTGTGTCAGGAAGTTGTATTCCTACACTTTTTGTAAAACAATTTTGTTGCATATAATTTCAGCCCAAATGATTTGCAGATTGGGAATCCACTTCTGGAATTCAACACTGATTTCAATTCCAGGGGAGAATACTACTGGTCTCATGGACTTGTATCTGATGATACATATCAGCTCTTCAATAATGCATGCAACTATTCTCAGATTAGAAGGCAGGCCGAAAATGGCGGTCTTACTCCTGTGTGTTTCCGAGTAGCTAAGCAGGCTTCAAGAGAGATCAGTAAATTCATCAACGGATACGATGTCACTCTAGACGTCTGCTTATCATCCCTTGGTTCACAAGCCCAGGTTCTTAGTCGACCAGTAAGGTTCTCTGTCTCTAGTCCTTACGGTTTATTCGAATTTTCAGTCTACAAAGCACCGACACGCCTAATTAAGTGATGACCCACCGTACAAGTGTCGAACATGATAGGGTCACTGGCACACCAGGGACACAGGGGGATACGAATGAGACACGCTACTTGCATGAGTATGTGATGTGGTGTCATTTCATAATGTAAAAAATTTATTTCAAGGATTTAAATTTATAGCAAATTCGTCACTTGTGCCTCGTAATTATGTAGAAGCAATGTTAGTTCTTATTGTAGATAACTTCGCGTCGGTTTCCTTTAGTATAAAACGAGGGTTTCGCTCGTTATAGGACTTAACCAAACATCTCACGACACGATCGAGCTGACGATAGCTATGCAGCACCTGTATGAAAGTCCGTCCCCTCCCGTTACGGACAAGTTTTGTTGTTCATATGACACATTTCTCTATTTGTCTGGTTCCTATTGTGTCTGTGTCCTCATTAGTTTAGAACTTCTATATTTATCAAATATGTTTCATTTGTTTTTTTCATGTCCTGCCACATTCGTGTTGCTATTAATTTAGACTTGTCGTGTCACTTGTTCGTGTCTGTGCTTCATATGTTTCAGCTTCAATGATTTCGATGTTTCATTTGCAGCAAGATACAGAGAAGATCGACGTGTGCGTAGAAGATGAAACGGTTAATTACTTGAATCGGGAAGATGTGCAGAAGGCCTTTCATGCGCGGCTTGTTGGAGTAACCAGATGGAGCGTCTGCAATGAGTAAGATTAATCCTGTTTTTAAGTCGTAGAAAACGTAAAGAAAGATAAGCACTTCAACATATTAATCAAACTTATGGTTAACCAAACCAAATCAAACCGAGCCTATGTCTGACCACTTGGAATTAATCAAACTTATGGCTCAACAAAAAAAAAAAAAAAACCCATATTAATCACACACCAAGGTTCTCTGTTAATAGGAAATCCATGCATACAGTTTTACCACATGATTGAAATTCTGGGGACTCCGAAACCTAGATGAGAAACCAAGTGACAAAATTCATGTGCGCATGGGGCTCTCACCTCTGCCTCATGTCTGTGTCGGAAGTACGTGTTGTGCGGAAGTGTTAACAAACATAGAAATGGACGTGATTATTTGCTATGTAATTGAACAAACCACAGAAAAGAGAGAGAGAGAGAGAGAGGAAGAGCAATCACAGAACACAGAGATATACGTGGTTCGGTAATGAATACCTACTCCATAGGCAGTCAGACGATCGAGGGTTTCACTATAAGGAAGTAATCGGATGCCCAAAGGGCTACAGATGAGATCTCTTAGAGTTCCTCTGCCCTAAAAATTGCTTATATAGTAATTTGTCTTGGTTCGGACCAAAAAATCTGTCTTGGCCTTGGTCCGGACCACGGAGGCCGAGACATCCAAAACGAGCCAAAAACTACAGTACGTCATTCGATATGTATGCCTTTGACGTGCATAATGTCAAATTCACGTACACTGGACGATTCCAAACATACTTGTGATCGGAAATGAGTCTGTACATTTGTGTCTGTATCATTGCTCAATATACTACTTGAGTACTTGTCTAACTTACTATTTTCACACTCTTGAGACGACAGTGATCATGTTCTCCATTATGAGATGCAAAACCTAGAGATACCGATGATTCCTGTTCTGGCTTCACTCGTCAAGTCCGGTATCCGGGTCCTAGTTTATAGGTAAGTTTCCTAGCTCCATAAATCATCTAACAATACTATCTCATTAATCATAAAATCTATTTTCATGAAACTTTCGCCGAAAATTTCAAAAACTTCACAGCGGAGATCAAGATTCGGTTATTCCGCTCATCGGAACACGGACACTGGTGAATGGATTGGCAAGGGAGTTGGGATTGAACACCACTGTTCCATACAGAGTTTGGTTTGAAGAGAGCCAGGTTAGTCTTTTTATGTTTAATTAGTTAACAAAAATTAGTGTGTGCGTGTCCTGTTATTATAGCTCTTTGAATGGGACTTTATATAGAAAAAACCCCAGTGCCTCTATGTCGAGGGATTTTCTGGCCGTTGGATTGTGGTTTTTATTTTATTTTAATGTTTTAAATCCAACAGCCAGAAAGCACAGAGGCACATGCGTTTTCAGCACAGAGAATCCTGCCTCTCAATATTCACCCTTTCAAAAGTAGAAATCTACGGGCTGGCCAGCGGTAGTATAATAATAGACTGATGAGATTTTAGATTATAACTTTCAAGTTTTAAGAGCTGTAAATGTCAATAGACTTTCAAATAAATTAGAATTCTAAGTCAGGTCTCAAAAGTACCCAAATTCAGCTTCTCTAAGTGGGGCGCCGGTGCAATTGGTACAGGCTCCTTGCTTTTCAAACACTAAAATTTCAAAATCTACGCTTAGAATTTCCTGTGATCATGACGATAAGGACGGGCTTCTTTCCTAGTCGCTATTTGTTATCGCCTTGAAAAAAAATGATAGCGTTATCAAGGAGCAACTAATCTGCCAATAATTTTCCATTTGGTTTTCCCTTTGATCACCAGGTTGCTGGATGGACACAGGTGTATGGAGATATCCTGTCTTATGCCACCATTAGAGGAGCATCTCATGAAGCTCCATTTTCACAGCCTGAGAGATCCCTTGTTCTGTTTAATACATTTCTAGGTGGAAAACCTCTACCTTTATCTGCTGAGAGCATTCACCAATAAACTGAGTGATTAAAAACCCACATGGGCCACATGTCTGTGATTGTAATGTTTCAAAGACATCTCGAGAGGGTTTCGGAGACACAAATACCTGGGATTTACTGAGACTAACTCTCTCTCTGATCAAAATGTTACAAAACTCGCACAATGTATGGCGCATCGCTCTAGCTAGTTTGAGACTTTGTCGCTTTAGCAGGTCATCTGCGAAAAACAACAGAAACAAAACTCGCACAATGTATGGCGCATCGCTCTAGCTAGCTTGAGACTTTGTCGATTTAGCAGAAAGTATGAGGTCATCTGCGAAAAACAACAGACACTTCTGTTACTGTAATGTAAAGAAGACACTGTTTTACTTGCCAAAAAAGCAGACACTATTTTCTTACCAATCATGCAAAGAATTTACCACAAAAAAAAGTAAAAATGGAGAAACAAGAAGTAAAAACAGAGGTTAAAAATGAAGAAACAAGAAGTGAAACGGAGGTTAAAAATGAAGAAACAAGTAAAAATGGAGGTCCGGAGGTGTAGGAAAAAACGAACCAAATATGCACACGCAAGGGCGAAAGAGAAAAAGTTTACTAACTGCAACCACAAACATGGGAATAAGTGCATATGATCTAAGAAGCATGGATACGGGCATGCCGATGTTTTGATCGTAAGGTATTTTCAGGCCCTTAAAATGTTTTCCTGTAGAACACTTTATATGTTTTTTGGTGTTATTAGTATTAAGTACAACACCATGGTCCTATGACACAAGAGAAAATCTCGATAAAGAAAGAGAAAAAGAAAAAGGACAACATAGTTTCCAATTATATTGGAAAAGCAAAATATGACATGATTTCACGGAGAGTTTCCAAGGCTCAAGGTCAGGTCCGATTCTGAGATTTTCGAGGCGCTAAGTGGGATTTGAAAATGAGGCTTCTCATATGTAAATATACAATGAAAATAACCTTTTGGGTCAGTGGTGGAATGTGTTGGAAAATTAGTAAGGATATAATACTTTTGTGCGCTAGAAAATGACGAACAGATTAGAAACTAATGTAATACACTTGTGTGTAATCAGAACAAATAAGTCAGAAGCTAATGGAAACTATGTGAACAAATTAATTAATCCAATGGGAAAACAGATTGTACATTAGCAGTAAAAGGAAGATACAACTTACAGATTGCAGACACCGACGAAGAAGAAATAGATTGAGTTCAGCGATGAATCATCGTGTTCTTAAAGCAGATTTCGCCCTCACCAAGGTGCTCACGATTATGGACGTCCATTTCTCAGGATGCAATGATCTTTACACACGCAAATGCAGCACTCCGAATGCGTGACCCACAAACAAAACTATGTAGAACTCTCTCGGACTCTATATGCGAAGTGTATGTGTGCTATATGGATCTTCGGATACGAGAAATGGCTGGAATGAATATGTATTTATAAGTAACCAAGACCCTGTCCGAAAGGGTACAAAATTGGTTCATAAAGGGTCACAAACGAGAGGATGCAATGACTGGAAATCCAACTGTTGCAACATTCCATATGCATGCACTGGTTGGGTTCAAACCGAACAGCCACACCTGTTCGTTGGAAATTAAATTGGGTTAGAGTAAAATAACTTTGGCCCAAGTAAGTTAAGCCCAATTTATTTTAATCAAAGCCTGAGCCTGAGCGAGACGGGTGGTTCTTTCCATACCGAACGACTAATTTCGAGACCCAATTTCTTTCACATCTTAAAATGGTTTTATGCCCCAAAAACTGCAAAAAAAAATCTTTCTAAGAAACCATTTTTCTAACAGAATGTTGTACCGTGTCTTAAGTTCCTTAGGTTGTGTGTTTGAGTCTCGGCGCCGCGTTCCAAAACTTTTCTTTGGGTAAGTTCAAGCATTTTTAACGATCTGTACTTTTGGAAGTACGAGCTGGAACGAAAGAGAGTTAAGTCCTGATTTGCAGCGCAAAACTCTCACGCAAATGTTTAGACAGTTCGAGTTGATCGGTTTGGACAGATTTGAAACAGCCTAAGTACTTCGAAAAAATCTAAAAAGCTTCCAAAACTTTGCATTTGTAAAAATGTTACATTACTCAAGTAACACTTTTCAAAATAAAGCACGTTCAATTTTGCTCTAAAAAGCTCTTTGAAACCCATAAATCAGATATCAAAACACACACATTCGTACTTACCTCATCCACCACCCATCAGTGAGCGTTGTATGGTCGGATCGGTTTGGATGTGGTTTGGGCGGATTTAAGCTTATAATTTATTTTTTATAAATACCCAAAATTTAAAAAGTATAGTAGCATAATAAAATATCATACCACTCCATATTGCCCCAAGACTAGCCAATAATTTTCATATTGACATAACTTTGAAATTTCTATGCCAATAACAAGCAACATGACATGTGGAGTATTGTCGAATTTACCAGTATTATTTTGGGGGGGCGGTTTGAGTGGATTGGGCGTATCCAATTCGCTTGCGTGCAGCGGATTGTTGTTTTTTCTATCCGGATTCATCCGTCATATACCTCGGTTTGGTTCACGAACGGATCGGTTTGGATGAATTGATCGGTTTCGGCAGTTCGATTAATCCGTTGGGCAGCCCTATGTTGCCAAATTACAATTTCCATTCTTTACTGATTGGCCGTGAAGCTGAACCATATATGCCATTCTAGTGGGATTTGATCCAATAAATCACCTCCAGCAAAGCTCAATCAATACCAATATTTCAGCATTACCCAATAAATTCCTTCCTACGCGCAATGGCTGGAATTTGATGCTCCTTCCTTTGATTTACCGTGATAATTTGGACGCCCCGTATAATTAATTAATTTGACGACTGGCTTTGTTCTGACACGAAATAAAATTCGACTTCGCATTTTAGCTCCAAATATTATCCATGTGCTCTAAGAGTCTTGAAATGCAATTAATAAGTATCAAACCTCAAGTAGCGCATTAAATGAATATAGCAAGTCTAAATTAGAGGAGCATAAATAGACCTATTTACGCACCTATCACCCTCGTTGGTAAGGAACAAACTCGAGTAAGTTATAAACGACCTTATAGTCTCTTTTTTTCTTTATTTCTTTTTGTTTTCTGCCTTCTTTTCTAGGTAAGAATGTCATGATATTGACTGGCCGCTTGAACTACAGGCTAGATCAACCCACCGTGTTCTAACTAATTATTAGGTATACTTTTAGAGTACTATGGGGCAGTGTGTACGTGGTACTCTTATCAAGGACTTACCGCAACAAACCCAATGTGTGGTCTCTCATCGCCTCCAACAATCTTACAAAAGTGATTGTTGATGTCCTAAACACAATACTTGTTCCTCCATGATTGGTTTGGAGTACAATGTAAAAACCCCACATCGTACCCTTGGTGTGATGAATATCAACTCATGTTGCTGCCATCTATAGGAAACCCTTTTTCTTATGTTATTCAATTTGACCCAAATACCTCTTAAATTAGCATGCATGACCTTCTTTACAACAGGGTTAAGGAAAATGTGAACTTGTACAACAAACAACCATTGTTATAGCTGATGATACTTACTTTGGCTTGATCTCTTTTTATTACAGTGGGAGCCTTCCCAACTGTGTCAAGTTAGTGAAGAGATGGTGAACAAATTTTCCGCCCAACTTGATGATGAGGATTTCAGATGTTTAGAACTTCCTACCGGATCAAGCCCAAGTATTGAAGCTAGAGCAAAACTTTGAGGTTGATGTGGAGAGAGAGAGAGAGAGAGAGATCGCTGCCAACAACATTTTGATTATGTTTCTCGTGCTATGTAGTATTTGGTTGGAGTGAAATTGAGATTCTATTAGGCATGAGTACCGGCATTTTAATAGGCTGCTAATTTTGTCATTCTTTTTTTTAATCTTACTCATTTTTAAGTGTATTTTTAGTACAAAAATACACTTATAAAAAAGTGACATTAACTAAAAAAGAAAATGGTAAAATCATTTCTTTTAATAATGCTTTCTATGTTTCTATAAGGAAGAATTTAGTACTTTTTGAGTCAAATTAAACTGTCTAATTTCAGAGTTTATGTACTCCACATGAGATGGGGCATACCAGGTGGCGCACTTACATGCTGTTACCTATTCAATCACGTTCCGCACTGAGCCAAACAGGCAGTGGTCGCAGTCAGTGCTGATCAATTCTATGCTCGGCCAACTCTGCCTCCCTCAAGCACATGCGGCTGAAACAGTTACATCACATCAATGTGTCGCGTAGTGTTACTGTTTTTTAGGCATAGGAACGCCAATCTCACCTACGGTTGATTAACTGAATCGACCGGGATGGTTTTTAACTGCACACTACAACACGGAAAGCCTATTGTGAGGAACTATGGTGAGAAAAATAAATTTCGTCGCTAAAAGTATACAATCTGTGAGGAAATTTAATTTCGTCGCTATTTCTAGCGGGGAAATAGATTTTGTCGCCAAATACAACCCTTTTGCGAGGAAATCTGTTTCCGCTAAATGTAACCTTTGGCGAAAAAATATTTAGTCACATTTTTGGGCAAATTTCACTCAGACCCCCTGAGGTATATGACAATGACAGAAA
>BPLS01022089.1:0-28444 GCA_019656275.1 Rhododendron kiyosumense | reverse complement strand
AAGGCTGTATTTGGAGCAAGGATTTGGGTAAGAAAATGGAAAAGATACAGAACATTTCAAGGATGTGACAGCTAAAAATGATAGATCCTTTGACTTTTCCATTTCCTTTTTCATGACTTAAACAGATCCTTGATCCGGAGCATAGTCTTAGACTGTTTGGATCATGGATATGTAGAGGGATTCATGGAAGGAAAGGAAGAGGTGAAGGCAACGATAAGAAAATCAAATGAAATAGCGAAGTTTCCCTACTGTTTTCCCTTGATAAATCCATCCACAAATTTATGATCCAACACAACCTTAAAAATTTTAGTGGTCTGAGTAGCTTTTATTTTTCAGGTTCTTCACAGAAGTCTCAAAATGTAGGAAACCCAAGTAACCAAGACTTGAAGAATTTGTCTGCAGCTAACAATTTGTCCGTTGATAATCATGGCTCTTCACTGGTCCAAGGTCAATCACCAGAAGGTGCATCTGGAAGTAGCAATTCAGTATTACCACTTCCACCAGGAAGACCAGCTCCTCCACCGCCTGGGCCACCTCCTCCACCACCTAAACCTCCTGCTCCCAGCCCTCCACCACCTCCAAAAGTTGTTCGCCCTCCCCCCGTTCCACTTGCTAAGCCGTCACCACTTGGACCACATCATCGCGGACGCTCTTCTTTAGGCGGAGCAGAAGACTTAGCTGTTGAATCAGACAGTCAGAAAACCAAGTTAAAGCCATTTTTCTGGGACAAGGTTCTCGCCAATCCTGATCATTCAATGGTTTGGCATGAGCTTAAAACCGGGTCATTCCAGTAAGGACTTAAATCCTGTCCTTTTTCAATGTGTGCATAAGTTGTATGAATATTTTACGAAATGACAGATCTCTCATACAAAATTGCAGGGTGAATGAGGAGATGATGGAAAGTCTGTTTGGATATACCACTGCTGAGAAGACCAAGAGTGAGCGTCGGAAAGATTCGTCTCTTGAGTCTCCACAGCATTATATCCAGATAATTGATGCTAAGAAGTCACAAAATTTGGCAATACTTCTAAAAGCGTTGAATGTGACAACAGAAGAAGTCTGTGATGCTCTTAAGGAAGGTCTCTCTCTCTCTCTCTCAAAACTTATGTGACAATGTATTGAGAAAATATAGGGCATGTTCGTTTTCGGTTTTGAGGTAGTTTTTTGGGGTAATGAGGGGAGAGAGATAGATAGATAAATGAGAGTTAAAATTTATTTGGGACCATGTGTAGAGAGAAAAGTTTGGGTCTAGAGTCCCAAAACCAACATGGTCTACATGATTAGCATACATGAAAATATTATGCTTTCCCTTACAGCGGGGAAGAAGATTCTGATTTGATGGCAATCTACATGCTGAATCATAGTTAAACCAGTAAAGAACCTTCCTTGTAACCAACGGTGCTTAATGTTGTCATTGGACTCCCTTAGAATCACAGCGCATTTGGCCTTTGAAGAAAATTCAACTTTAACAACTTAAGTTGCTTTTAAATTTTATAGAGTGAGATATTCTGTTTTATTTTACGTTTTTGCTTGTTGCTTCATCACGAGTTCTCTGAAGTTTTTTGAACGTTTACAGTTTGCATAATTTATTTTTTCCCTTCAGTTTTCCTTTTTCCGGAACATACGTGGTGGCTAACCTTGTTATTTGAGAAAACAAATGTAGAATTAAAGGGCTTGGAAGGAGGGTGTTCTGTTACGTGCAGCATTTCTATCCACCTATGACAACATCAAGTTTGTGGCATTTTAGAAATGGACACCTTGGTTTGGTCCAAACACTCCCAGCTGTACTTTTTTCTACTAGCTTGTTCTCTGGCTCGACCTCTAAAGATTGGAAAGAAAGTGGAATGAAACGTTCCCTAGGCATTTCAATGCTTACTGCAGATTGCTTACTTTAGTGTCTTCTATTGACGGTGTGATGATATGGGCACTTATCACTGTTGATGTGTGCATTCTTTATAGTGGCTGAAAACTGTACTAGCTACAGTCAAGAAATCAGGGGCCAGTTACTAGGAATTAATGCTATTCCCCCATCATCAAAACTGTGTGCCATTCTAGTCTTCTTTTTATTTTGGGTTTAAAGAAAGCTGGATTTGCTGTCTTGATTGATCAGGTAATGAGCTTCCTAGTGAGCTTGTCCAAACTTTGTTAAAGATGGCACCGACGACAGAAGAAGAGCTGAAGCTTAGGCTATTCAATGGAGATATGTCTCACCTAGGACCCGCCGAAAGGTTCTTAAAGGTCTTGGTCGACATTCCCTTTGCATTTAAACGGCTGGAATCGTTGTTGTTCATGAGCGCTGTTCAAGAGGAAGTCTCTTCCGTTAAAGAGTCTTTTGAAACTTTAGAGGTGAAACAATCAACCTTCTTATTTAACGTTTCATTCCCAAGAGTGTCCAATAAGTTTATCATCCAATTGTCATTGTCCTCGATGTGGCAAACAAACCGTTTAAATTGCTTCATTTCATCATATGCTTTACCTTCTCACCCCCTCATATTTCGTCATTAACTTTGGTGGACCATGTATGTCATTCACTATGACAGTATTTGGATCATGGATTTGTGGAGGGGGTTTTAGAGGGAAAGCATAACCGAGGAAGTAGATTTGGCTTATTGACTTCTTATCTTCCTATGTTGTCCTTTTCCTCCATGCATCCCTACACAAATAAGTGATCCAAACACGGTCTAACTAAATGGTGTAGGATTCTGATGGCCTAATCCGTTTTACAAAAACTGCAAGCATTGACTGTTGTACATCAACAATAGTCTGTGTAATTGCACTTGTGTAAAACCTAGCCAGATGTTTTTGCCATAGGATCATGTTCATTCTAAAAATTTCAGGTAGCTTGCAAAGAGCTCAGAAACAGCAGATTATTCCTAAAACTCCTAGAAGCAGTTCTCAAAACAGGCAACCGCATGAACGATGGTACCTTCCGCGGAGGCGCTCAGGCATTCAAGCTGGACACGCTGCTAAAACTGTCCGATGTAAAAGGAACCGATGGAAAGACAACACTCCTTCACTTTGTTGTTCAAGAAATCATTCGATCGGAAGGAGTGAGAGCTGCTCGCACAGCTAGAGAGAGCCAAAGCATGTCAAGTATGAAGACAGAGGATCTTGCCGATGATTCTCCTAATGAAACTGCAGAATACTATTGCACCCTTGGCCTTCATGTAGTTTCTGGGCTAAGCAATGACCTGGACAACGTAAGAAAGGCAGCACTCATAGATGCTGATATTGTCACCGCAACAGTAGCCAAACTCGGTGCCTCACTTCTAAAAACTAGAGAGTTCTTAAACAATGAGATGAAGAGTTCAGAGGAAGAGAGTGAGTTCCACACCAGTCTTGCAAATTTTGTGCAACATGCAGAAGAAGATATCGCGTGGCTTATTGAGGAAGACAAGAGGATAATGGCTCTGGTGAAGAGCACGGCCGATTACTTTCATGGGAGTGCAGCAAAAGATGAAGGGTTGAGGCTGTTTGTAATCGTTCGCGATTTCTTGATAATCTTGGACAAGGTGTGCAAGGAAGTGAGGAATATGGCGGCAATGCCTACAAGGAATCCTAGGAGAGATACTTCATCAGCATCAGTTTCTTCTGAATCTAGGAACCCAAGTTTGCCTGATGTTCGACAACGGCTATTTCCAGCTATCAAGGATCGTCGGATAGATGATTCCAGTTCAGATGACGAGAGCTTGTCCCCATGACTCTTTATCAACATAGGTACGGAAGATTTTATGCCTAAAAACATAATCCTTCTTGTTTTCTTTTACTGTGGAATTCGCATAATCAAGAGGACCATTTTCTTCTGAACAATTGGGAACAGATTTAGCAACCTTCCTGACTCCCGGTGGTAACTTACTAACAGGGTTTTTGGATGCAAATAAGTTGCAGATGGATAAGAAAGGGGTTTTGAGATGGTCATACTTGCAGGAGGAAAAGGCCAGCTGCAAAAAGTAGAATTGAAGAGTCCAAATCTCCGTTATCTAATAAAGTAGTTTCAGCAATCAGTTTGATATACCTCCTAATTGCAATATATGTGAAATACTCGAACATGATTTTATGAGGAAAAATAAGATACTGAATTTCAATAGATGGAGATTCTTTTGGGCTTGATGCATGCATATTGTTGAAAGGGATGGAGGATACCGTTGGGCATCATCAATTGTTGTAAGCTGCCTTTCTTACGTGTACTAGGGTATGAGCATCGAATACGAGTATGTGTCCAAGTGTTAGGTTCTTCTACACATGGACAGGACAAAATATCCATTTTTTTTCCGATGTATTTATTTTCTGTAAGTTGTATTAGGGCAATTCTTGCATAATATGAGAGCGTTATGCATAGTTACTTGGTAGTTCGAAGTACTAAATGTGATTGCTGGGTGGACATTGGACGTATCCCTTTTTCCTTAATAAAGTGTCTAGCATCCACCACGGGTTTAGCGTTTTCAGAAGAATCCGCGTAACATAGCATAGCATAGATTCATAGTAGTGCATTGACATTACAACTAACACTTCTGATTGTGTAAATGTTCTCATCGGCTCAGGTGGCTATGAAGTCTTGGAGGCAATAGAAATTTCAGAATCTTGCTACGCTGCATCAAATCGGCAAAGTTTTGAGTTCTCTTCTTCGATTTTCTGTAAATGATGTTAATAGTTTATGGAAATTACGTGTTCTTGAATGAAGAGAGAAAGGATGAGTCTGCCATTCAGCTACAGAATGTATGAGCATCCAGCTGAACCGATAGTCACCGTATGGAAATGAACTTTCTCCACTGTGACCTTTGTTTATAACTGACCCAACTTTTATGTTAACGGCGACGCTAATTATTCTGCTAATTGTTTTCAATGACTTCTGTATTGATTAGTTTTTTAAATCTACGGGAAACCCCTTTTTTCTTTTTGCCTTGAATATTCATTCCGTATTAGTTTTTTCTTCCTGAGAATCCATGTTAATGCCTTTTAGGCTTTTACTGTTTCATTTGGGATTCTTTCATGTTTATCTACAAGTGAATCATCTGACAGGGACCAAGAGGTCTGAAACCTTTTACATAGTACGCTTACACGCACCTTGACTGGTAAGCTTACGGCGCACCTCAACTAGTAAGCTTACGTGCACCTCGACTAATCATGGGAACCGTAGACCGATGTATACTTGTGAACATGTCGAGTCTCCTTTTTCCTTGTTTTAAACTATGATCACCATAGAAATACTCATCAAAAACTTTAAAAATAATTTTGAATTGCTTTTGTAACTATCAATTAGTGATTTCATACGAGAACTAAGCAACGTTCCAATCAAGAAAAGATAAAGTAGAAACGTCGAAATGTTTATGTTGTCTGTGTAGCTTTAAGTGCAACAAAAAATACAATACAATGGCTAGAGACATGCACAAATCATTGTTATTTATTCGTTGTTTTATTTTTATTTTCTTTCTTTACCCTTGACCAATGAAGGGATCGGCCTTGAGCTTAACCAACAAGAAGTTTCTTTTCCTTTTCTTCTTTTCGTTACAGGAAGTTTCTTATGTCTTTAGTAATATGTTAACCAAGAAGTAGAAATGTATGAGCTGGTAAGTGAGAGGAGTAATTATTCCACATAGGGTTCCAATTTTCTCATTTCCAAGTTTTGGATTGGGCGAGACTGTCCAACTCGTCTGGTCCAAATTTGGACCATACATCAATGGAGTATAACCAATGTTTCGGATTTACTCAAAGTATTTTTCTGATTGGAGGTGGTTGTATAAGTTGTCCAATTCTGCCATTGGGTCCATGTGTGGGCATGGTGTGGGCAATTATCAAGAACTATGCGAGAATGCTTATTCGATACAAGAAAACTCTCAAATTCCGAATGAAAATCAGGAACAAACATTTTTTCGGGTACAACAAATTAATGAAAGGTCTAGGTCTCTTTCTCTTCATTGAGCCTTCCTCCTATGCTCTTTCTTTTATCTCCTTGTCCAACCACTTAACAAAGTTTGAGCAGCAACTCCCTTGTTTTTGGTCCTAGCCCGGGGTCTCACGTCTCAATACAACAAGAACAAGAACAGCAGTAGGTTCTGCACAAGCCCACGCCGGGCATTTACCATTCACATAACCTAAGCCATATAATCCTAAGCCGAACGATCCAATTCAAGCAAACAATTCATATCCGAAATCCATGCCGGGTCATCATTTTCAATCCACAATTCCTGTGTAATCCCACGCCGGGTCATTCTCATTATAATCATCAAGCACACTCAAGTTTAAAGCTTTGAAACAAGAAAGAAAACCAAGCATTGTCTTGAGAAAACCTACGGCATCCGCTAGAACAATTGGTGTATTACATAGTCTTTCGGATACAACAACAACAACAAAAAAAGGATACGGGCCAAACATCATTACATTTATCCTCTCTCCCTAAAGCTGCGAGCAAAAAGAAAAGATAAGACTAGAGTATCACTTCTTGCGAGGTCTCTTTGGAGGTGACTTCGATGTCGTATCTTGACGGGGCTGCTTCCTTGAAGTCTTCTGAGTCATGTCCATCAGGGCCACATAGTACGTATCCTCACTCCCCAAATACTTTGAACTAATATTACCACCCTCAGAAACATCCTCCTGCTTGCTACCAGTCTCCTCCTCGTCATCATCCTCATCATCTTCATCATCGTCGGCATTGACACCGGAAGAAACTACAGCATCTTGACCTGATGTTGATGGGGTAGCTCTGGAACCCTGAACGGGTGTCCCCGAGCCGATGCCCTGAGGCTGTATATAAAACATGACCGAAAGGCATTGGAAACATTGAAATGATAATTGAAGTTTGGGATTGAAATAGCAAAGACAGAAGTCATACCACAGAAGGAGCTGGTGCGTGAGCCACTAACGCCTGTCGGCGGGTCAAAACCTCAAAGCTAGCAATAGTACGGAGGCACGCCTCAGCGTACACTCGAGACACCTAAAAACAGGTCGAACCATTACTGCACAATGAACACAAAGTCTAAATAAAATTTGAAGCTAAGCAAGAAGCTAAACCTGCTGGACATGGGGCGGTAGACGGTATGCACCACTCGGGGGATCAGGAAGGTCAATGTATTTCATATAGCCCGAGTTAAGCATATAACCCACTCGCCGAGGTAGCTTTGGTAACTTAGTACGCTGGGATCTTTTCTGAATTTCTGCACCCCCTCCTCCTGCTACCGCTGCTGGTACGACTCTAGCCCGCGGCCCATGACAACAACCTCTCTCAGCACTACCCACACCCAAAGGCCCCATAAGCCGCTGTATCCTGTACTCCCTATAATCCATACCCTCCTCCAGAAAAGCAGCGGCATCCTGACCCTCTAGCCACTCTATCAAAACATCTTTAGTCAATTTTGTTGAACTCAACTGGGGAATAGGCTTTGGCACTCTAAAAGCTCCATAACCTAAAGATTGCCTCACCACCCTCTCCCCTAAGTACCACTGCCTGCAATAAGGCCCCTCCAGCAAAATTCTCTTGCTCGCTACTTCCCTACTCCTCAACAGGTCAACAAAAGCCCTCTCATTGATTCCCGCCCACACGTCCCACTTCACCTGCGTTTTTGTACCAATTTTCTTTCAGAACAAGGAACAAAATGAATGATAAATTTGAAGAAAAACAGATGCAGCTGAAATTACCTGATTTTCCTGCAATTGATCCAAAAAGGCACGATATGCAGTTAAATCCTTGCCACCCTCTTTCCTCCCCTTTGAATTCCGTGACCACTTTTTTCCTCGGGGGATCACCAACGGGTCATGATAATCATTTTCAGGGACATGCATTCCTAAAAACTCATAGCTCCATATCTGTTTTCAAGGGCAAAGTTGTTTGAAAAGCCGTCAAATGAATAAAAGTGAAGGAAACACAGAAGTGAAAAGCATTGAAATGGTGTTTACCTCCCAAACTCGCCAATATCCTCCCATACTGGGTTTCTTATTCCTAGAGGCCACCCCCATGTTACCATACAAAGTAGCAAGCGCAGCTCCACCCCAATCATAATCCCTCATGGTCGCCAAACTTTTCATTCCTGCCAGATAGTGGAGATGGACCCGACTGTCCTTATTCGGAAACAAGGTGGCCCCGAACAAATATAACAAGAAAGCACGAGTAACCTGCTCAAAGTCCCTCTCTGTGGCATAAGTGTCCTTGTCCTTCTCAAATTGCTCATAAAACCAAGTGAAGCGGATTGTACCCGTATCATTTATCTCCTCAGGCACCCGACCTAAAAAGTAAGCTAAAGTAGCATGGTCCTTGTACAATTTCATGTCAAATGGAATCGGATTCCCGCCGACTCGTATCCCAGTGATTGCTGCAAAATCCATGGGCGTCATAGTGGCTTCTCCGAAAGGGAAATGAAATGTGTTCGTGGTATCCCACCATCTCTCCGTCAAGGCCGTCAGTTGCACGCGATCGTTACTGGTATCCCCTACCAACTGAACGAACTCCCCAAAACCTGAGCCCTGTACCAACTCCTTTGCCCGGGCAGGAAGGGCCTCGTAATATTTCTTCACCTGCCCTGAACCGCCATGACCCCTGACATACTCATGCGCCTGTGAGCAAGAAGAAGAAAGGAGGAGTTAGTAAAACAGGCATCAAAATAGTCATGGAACATGAAGAATCAAAGTAGGTTATGCAAAACATAAAATAAAAAAAAAACTCAAGGAGATGGCCTTGAGAAAACTCTAAAAACATATACAACCAAGAAAAGCTCAACAAAACAAAGGCTCAAACTGGACAAGTCACTATACAAAGAAATAAGACTTGAGCAGTTTTAAAAAACAGTCTCCGGGAACCCCCATTTTGCACAAAATCTGGAATTGTAAGGTGACTTCACCATCTTCCACCAAGAGCACGCCCATGCCTTGATTTCTCCCATGATCTGACTCACAACTGAGGAAGAATCAGACAAACAAAGATAGTAAATTGAAGCAGACAAACAAAGCTTGAAAGTGGTAGCTTGAATTGATTTGGTTCTACAATCCAACACCCCCCACTGAATTTCAGAAGCCAAGTCCCAGTCATGAGGGGGCACCTCACATGTCTCCCTAACCAGCAACCAGACCAAAGCAGAAAAGGGGCATTCAAAGAACAAGTGAAAATGAGGTTCCTGTCCTCCATGACATAACACACAACTTGAATCAGCCTGCACTCCCCAAGCAAGTAACCTATCCTTTGTTGTCAATGACACAAAAAAGCCACCCATTGTATAAAAGACCAATGAGGAACTGAACACTTATGCCAAACCAAATAGGACCATCCCACTCAGGAGCGCACGACCTAAGTACAAACCAAGCAAATTTAGCACAAAAATTCCCATTAGAGTTCAAAAGCCAGATGACAGTATCCTCCCTATCAGCATGGGGAACAAGTTAATGAGCAGTCCCAAGAACAATATCCCTTACAAGAGAACTTCTTTCTGACGCAGCGGAATTCATAAGAGATTAGTTAGCGTACTAATCCAAACGAGATAAACAACCCGTCTCAACGAGTAATTCTTGCGCACAAGAATGAAAGAGAAAATCTCAGCAATATTATTAATCAAAAAGCTGCCTAAACCCTAAATTACAAACCTTTATATAGGCGAAAATCCTAGAAACCCTAAAAATAAGCTTGGAAAATAAAAAGTCCCATAATTTGGGGGCTTTTCCTAAAATTGAAAACGGGAAAGAAAAACAAGACTTTCCCAAAAAGAATCAACTTTAAAGGAATTACGGACTAAGAGTTATTAACGAATCAAATCTTTCCTAAAACGGCAAAATAACGCAATTGAAAGCCTAAATGAAGGAATTAAGCCTAAAAACACTGTTCATCATCAACCTTTAGGGTCAATGAGTATGGACCGGAGCGCGAAAATAAGTCAGCCCACCAAGTTTGGGCCTATTCCGAGCTCGTCCGAATTTAACCAATTCAGGTAATCTGAAACTAAACACCGTTTGGACTTCCGGGGCTTGGCTCGATCCAGCTGATCATAGAATTAGGCCTCCACGTGCTCTACATCAGTCCCCTCTTCTTCGAAAGAACTCGACCTCGAGTTCAAGTCGGGATACAGCGGCTCCTCAGCATGACACTCAGATAAATCAGCAACATTGAAAACTTTTGAAATCTTCATGGAATCAGGAAGATCAATCACATAAGCATTGTCACCAATCTTCTTCAAAACTTCATACGGACCATACTTCCTGGGCTTCAGCTTGTTATAGGTCCCCACTGGAAACCGTTCCTTGCGCAAGAACACCATCACAAAATCCCCTTCCTTGAACAATTTCTCACGCATGTGCTTGTCTGCAGCCCTCTTATATTTCGCGTTAGTTTCAGCGAGCTTCTGTTTTACTTACTCATGCACCTCTTAAGCCAGCTTAACCATTGCCTCAGCTGCAACGCTAACCCCGGGACCCCGCGAGAGATGAACCAAATCCACTGTATGCTTTGGAGGTGTCACATATACCAAGGAAAAAGGTGATTTTCCCGTGGCACTGTGAACTGCACTATTGAAAGCAAACTCAGCCTGCGGCAAAGCGTGATCCCACTGTTTCGGCTTGTCACCACAGATACTGCGAATCAAATTCCCCAAACTCCGATTAGTCACCTTAGTCTGTCCATCAGTTTGTGGATGTGCAGTAGAACTCCTCTTCAGCGAAGTTCCAAACATCCTCCACAGAGTCACCCAAAAATGGCTAAGGAACTTCACATCCCGATCAGAGGTAATAGATTGTGGCACCCCATGCAAATGAACTACCTCTCGAAAGAACAATCGAGCCACATGTGAGGCATCTGATGTCTTTCGACAAGCAATAAAGTGCACAATCTTAGAAAACCTGTCAACCACCACAAATACAGAATCTACACCTTGTTGGGTACGAGGCAGTCCCAACACAAAATCCATAGATAGATCCTCCCAAATATTATTAGGCACAGGCAAAGGAGTATAAAGACCAGTATTTTGAGACTGACCCTTAGATACCTGACAAGTGTAGCACCTCCGCACAAAATTTCCAGCGTCCTTCTTTAATTGTGGCCAGAAATACCGCTCCTCCAAACTCGCAATAGTCTTGTCCCTCCCTAAGTGTCCACCTAACCCTCCACCATGAAGGTCTTGGATTAAGCTTTCCCTTAAAGACGAATGAGGAATACAAAGACGATTGCCACGAAACAAGTACCCATCAGTAACATGAAAGTCACTAACAGGCCGGTTTTGAACGCATACTGCCCAAATTTCTTTGAAGTCCTCATCCTCTGGATACAACTCCTTTAAGAACTCAAAGCCCACAACTTCATGGGCCATAGTCACCAACAAATCAGCCCGACGACTCAACGCATCAGCCACCCGATTTGACACCCCAGACTTGTGTCGAATAGTGAACGGCAATTTCTGCAAAAACATAGCCCAGCGCACATGCATACTGGCTAACTTCTTCTGGCTGTTGATGAACTTCAGTGCTTGATGATCAGTGTATAGCACAAACTCCCTTTGAATCAGATAATGCTCCCAATGTTTGAGAGCGCGAATCACAGAATAGAACTCCTGATCATAAGTGCTCCACTTTTGTCTAGCTTCACTCAACTTTTCACTAAAGAAAGCCACTGGTCTCTTTTCTTGGGATAAGACAGCCCCAATACCAACTCCACTAGCATCACACTCAACCTCAAAAATCTTCTCAAAGCTAGGCAGAGCTAATACCGGTGCAGTACAAAGCCGTTCTTTAACAAGTGCAAAACTTTGCTCCGCTTCACTTCCCCACAGAAAGTTGCCCTTTTTCAAGCACTCCGTGATTGGTGCTACGATAGTACTGAAATTTCGAATGAATCGCCTATAGAAAGTGGCTAATCCATGGAAACTTCTCACTTCCGTAACAGATTTAGGCGTTGGACAATCACGAATAGCTCGAACCTTCTCTTCATCTACATGAATACCTTCAGAACTCACCACATAACCCAAGAATAATAAGCTGCTAGTCAAGAAATTGCACTTCTTGAGTTGAATATACAGCTTATTTTCTTGCAGCACCATCAGCACTTGGCGCACATGCTCCACAAGCTCCTCCTAGGACTTGCTATAGATCAGTATGTCGTTGAAATAAACGACGACAAACTTCCAAGTGAAAGGCCGCAAAACCTGATTCATCACCCTCATAAAAGTACTCGGCGCATTAGAAAGGCCGAATGGCATAACCAACCATTCATACAGGCCATCCTTAGTTTTAAACGCCGTTTTCCATTCGTCCCCCGGTCGGATACGAATCTGATGGTATCCACTCCGCAAATCAATCTTCGAAAACCACTTTTACCCATCTAACATATCAAGCATATCATCCAGGCGAGGAATTGGAAATCTATACTTGATGGTTATTTTGTTGATGGCCCGACTGTCCACACACATACGCCAACTCCCATCTTTCTTTGGCGTCAACAAGGCTGGAACACCACATGGACTCAGACTCTCCCGAATGTGCCCCTTCTGCAGCAACTCCTCTACTTTCTCCCTCAGAATCTCATTCTCCTTCGGACTCATCCGATAATGTGGTAGATTGGGCAGACTTGCCCCAGGCACCAAATCAATAGCATGCTGAATATCCCTCATTGGAGGGAGCTCATTAGGCACGTCATCAGTAACAAGCTCCTCAAATTCCTCCAATAATGGCTGTATCTTTTTAGGTACAGGAATTATTGGAATATTTGCTTTGTCCCTTTCTTCCATGACCAGCGACTTCACCACCATAGCATAAACCTATTCTGACTCCTTGAAATCTGTCACAAATTCAGCTTCGGAACTAGCAATTGTTAGAAACGACGACCCCTCTGTTTTAGGTGGTTTGATAGGCTCCTTATGACTGGAAGGAGCCATAACAACTTTACGTGATTCCCAATTAAAACTATAAGTGTTATCGCGACCCTTATAAACAATATCAACATCAAACTGCCAGGGTCTACCTAACAGTACATGGCTAGCATCCATCTCGATTACATCACAGATAACTTCAGATCTATAAATTTTCCCAATTGAAAGAGGAAGTTTACAGATTTCAGTTACCTTCACCGTAGGGCCTTTCTTTATCCAACCGATGCTGTATGGAGAGGGATGAGGTTCGGTTGGCAACTTCAGATGGTCCACCAGTCTTTTTGCCACGAAATTCTCACAATTCCCACTGTCCACGATCAAGTCACATACTTTCTGATTGATGGAACAACTTGATCGAAAGATGTTATGACGCTGACTGGAATTTTCTGCTCTCAGCGCGAACAGCACTCGTTGCACCACACAATTCACTCGTTCCCCGTCCTCCTCTGCATAATCTACATCATAAGAATTTTCTTCTGGCCAATCCTCATCAGGCCCATCTTCTTCTACCAGGCCTACCTTCCGATCTGGACACTCATTGGAGCGATGTCCAGGTTTGCCACAACGAAAACACTTATCTCCAAAGGGTTTGGCATATGGATTAGGGGCCTTAGTCACGTTTCTGTTATTAGAGCTACCTGCCTGATTAGCTCCTCCAAATTTAGAACCACCACCAACTGTAGCCTTAGGTTGAAAAGCAGGCACTGTTGGTTGTTTCTCCTTCCCCTTATCAGCAACAGGAACAAACGACTCTCGACGGTACCCTGAATTGGCTGGTTTACGCTCCATCTGTTCGGCTTTTATGGCCAGGTTAAGGGCGTCGTCAACTTCCCAAACTGGCTGCAACCCTATTCTCTCCTGAATTGAGGGCTTCAATCCGTTCATGTACCGCGCTACCCGTTGACTTTCAGTCTCACTCAGATTATTACGTTCTGAGAGTCGATTGAATTCAGTTGTGTAATAAAAAACAGACCTAGATCCCTGCGAACAGTTCTGGTATGACCGGAACAGATGTTGGTCATAGTCAGACGGCAAGAACCTCTCCATCATAAGCTGTTTCATTCTGCGCCATGTTGCCACAGACTCCTTTCCTTGCCTCCGCTGTCTCATCTGCAATTGGTCCCACCAAACTGCAACGCCGCTCTTCAGTTTATAAGCGACCATCTTTACTTGTTTCGACTCGGGAACCTCCATCATATTAAGGCACCTCTCAACCTCTGAAACCCAGTCAAGAAACTCCTCAATCTGTAAATTACCGTTGAACGTGGGAAGGTCCACCTTCATGCGGTAATCATTGAACCTATGTTGTTGTCGCCCGACGGGACGGTCTTCTTGTTCTTCATTATCCTCAGGTTCGAATTCTTCGCTCTCAGCTTCATGTATTACCATCTGACGACGACCGGCTGCGCCTCGGGCAAATCCTCCGGCACGATTCCGATCCTGGTTACGAGGTTAGCGATGGGCAAATCCCAACGCGCGATCCCCATCAACCCTCTCTGGCCTTTGGCGGATTTGTAGAGACATCTCCTGCAGCATCTCACGGATCTCAGCGAACTGAGCGTGGGTATGTGCTTGTTGATCCTCCACCATCTTCCTTAGGTCAGTAAGCCCACGACCAACGTCAATGGATGTGTCTTCTTCTGCGTTTGATGCCATCGAACCAGGTAAAGCCTTGCTCTGATACCACTTGACGCAGCGGAATTCACAAGAGATTAGTTAGCGTACTAATCTAAACGAAATAAACAACCCGTCTCAACGAGCAATTCTTGCGCACAAGAATGAAAGAGAAAATCTCTGCAATATTATTAATCAAAAAGTTGCCTAAACCCTAAGTTACAAACCTTTATATAGGCGAAAACCCTAGAAATCCTAAAAATAAGCTTGGAAAATAAAAAGTCCCATAATTTGGGGCTTTTCCTAAAATTGAAAACGGGAAAGAAAAACAAGACTTTCCCAAAAAAAATCAACTTTAAAGGAATTACGGACTAAGAGTTATTAACGAATCAAATCTTTCCTAAAACGGCAAAATAACGCAATTGAAAGCCTAAACGGAGGAATTAAGCCTAAAAACACCGTTCATCATCAACCTTTAGGGTTGATGAGTATGGACCGGAGCGCGAAAATAAGTCAGCCCACCAAGTTTGGGCCTATTCCGAGCTCGTCCGAATTTAACCAATTCGGGTAATCTGAAACTAAACACCGTTTGGACTTCCGGGGCTTGGCTCGATCCAGCTGATCATGGAATTGGGCCTCCACGTGCTCTACATCACTTTCCCTAGGCCATCTCCAAGCGCTGTTATAGATAATAGAGTGAACTAACTTTTGCATAGAGGGACCTTCCAAAGATAGTATTCACTCTATCACCAAAAATTTGATACAAAGGTCCAAGAGTGTGGCAATTATCAAACCATAAGTAGGTGTTAGATCCATTCCCCACTTGTGATTTAATGAATTTCTGTCCAACACTCATAAGCCCAAAAAATTTCCTAATAGTCCAAGAAGAGTCACTAGGAAGCTTCATGGACCAAAAACAGTTTTGTTTTATAACATAAACATGCACCACCTAACCCAAAGGATATCCTCCTTTTTGCACCACATATATGTACACTCTTATTCACATAGGCAGCAAACATTTTAGGGTTTCACTAGCATAGGTTTCACAAACAACCACATCTAGCATCACTGTTCCAAAAGATAAACAAAAAAAAAAACCTTAGTTTTCAGTAGATCCTTGCATAAACAAGTAGTAATAAGCACACGACAAGGTTCCTTTATAAAATAACAAGTCAGGTCATGCACGCATTTTCATTATACATTCATTCAGGCTAGAGTCCATTTTCCAAGTCTCAGCAACATAAACATTTTAAAATCCATTCCAATCATCAAATCATTGGTGCATAAAACATCACCGCACAAAAGTAATGACCTCTACTCGGTTGTAGACCGAAAGATGGACCAACGGCTCCCGTAAGACCACGTCGTCGTCATATGTTGTGATTTCTGGTTTGCGAAGCTTCAATCCAACAGGCTCAAAAGTGTATGGTGAAGGATTGTAAGTGTCGGGATCAAAGTCAGGGACTGCGGCAGAACCTGAACTTCCCTCAGCCATGGCAGCTACAGAAATGGAGAAAACAGGGGCAGATACCACCAAGCCACAACCGCCAGCCACCACTGCCGGAAACCACCTGAACAGCCACCTACCACAGACCTACGGTTACCACAAACCTCCAGTCAACACTAACTACACCTCGACCGCTGACTTCACCACCACAATCCCAAGCCACCACAAAACCACCGGTCGCCAGAACCACCGCTCCCGCACTCGGTCTCCAACCGTCACAACTACCACAAACCCTAACCTCCAAATTTGCAGAAAACCAAAGAACCACAGCTACACCAGCTCAACAGCCACAAACCCAACCCCAAAAACCATCCAACATCGAATTTCAGAACCCCAATGTCAGAAACCCTTAAATTCGAAGTCCCCTAATCCAAAGCAAGGAAATCCGAAACCCTTACCTCTGTAACAGTCCACCGCCGTTGCTAGTGAACCACCACCTCCACCGCCGTACACCAGCCACAAAGAAGAGGGAGGGATTTCGGATTCCCCAAACCGGAAACCCTAGATCGCATGTCGAAGACCGGAGTTTGGAATGTAAGCTAATAGTAAAATGGGTTGAAATTAACAAATTGATTTTTACATTCTCCTTTCTATAATTCACTCTCTTTTTTTTTTTTTGGTCTTTATTCACTTTAAATTTATTATCTTGCCCTTTATTCAATACACATTTTCACACATTCAAAAACAATATTATAAATTCATAAAAATAAAAATAAAAAAGAGAGTGTTGATGGTTAAAAGGGGTTGTGAAAATCATTTTCCTTAAAATAAAAGGTTTTGTGTGTTTGTGTTTAATGTTAGCAATAATATGTGTGTGTTTAGAGTAGTTAAGAAGAAGAAGAAGTGGTGTTTGTGGTTAAAAACTTAAAAGAGTAAAAATAAAAAAGAGTGTTCGTGTATTTGAAGTTCTCGTAAAACAAATAAAAAAGAGTGTTCGCGTATTTAAAGTCCTAGCAAAACAAAACAAGAGAAAAGTGCGGTTTCAAAAAAAGCAACAACTAGAGTTTTAATTAAAAGGTGATAGATTAGGTCTAAAAAAAAAGTGTGTGTGGTAGTGTTTAATTTTAGTAAAAAATAAAAAACAGAAGGGAGAATTCTGGCATATGCGTATTTAAAGTTCCGTAGAAAAAGAAATGTGTGTTTGTAGAATTAAAAAATAAAAGAGGAGGGAGTCCTTAGTAATAAATTTTGAATAAAAAATAGCTATAAAAAAACAAAAGAGAGTACGTTTAAAGTTTGTATGAATGTCTTTTTTTTTATTAAGAAGTAAAAAAAATGGGTTTCGGAGAGACATCGTCCTTGAATCTCGCATGTCGAAGACCTGAGTTTAGAAAATTCAAACAACGCTCTGTCTTTAATCTCGCATTTCCAGGACCGGAGTTTGCAATATCCAAACAGCGTCGTTTAGAGTGGTCCTTTATTTCGCATCTCTAAGAGTGGGGTCCGGTGGCGTCCTTTAATCTTTGCATCTCCAAGACACGCGTTCAAACTTCAAACCCTCCCTCACAACTCTTTATTCTTCTTTTGTTTCTTGTCCCATGACAGAATGTTAGTAAGTTAGATTCTTAGCTCGAACTCACAACCTCGCCCTCAAGACTCTAACCCAAGGGGAAAGACCAACTGAGCCAAGGGCCGGCCAAGGTCTACGGGGTTTTTTAGTTAGCGGATGGATTTCTCGTCCTTTACTCCTTTAAATTTTAATCTTACAGGTCCAACATATATATGAGGTTGAATCATTCAAAACGATGTCGTGTTGTAGTTTGGGCATGAGATTGTTTAGTTTGGGTTTATGCAAATAGATTGTGTTTTCCTGGCAGTTCAATTTTGGTATATCTTTGGCTCTCGAAACAAATCCCAGAAAACAGAGAATCTGGAAACTAGTTTTCTCAACGACTCTCAAACATAGTCAAATGCATGGGAGAGCATGTTTTGCCCGGTACCGCTAAGCTACCACCCCACTTGCGGTTGGTTATCGTAGTTGGAGAAGTTAAAGAATAAATTCGACACCGTGAGGGGTTATCTTGTAAATACCATGGATACAAATATTGCCCAACCATTTGAGCACTACGTTCAACTTTTTTCATGCATTCAACTGATTCAACTGTAATGACATCTTATCTGTGATTACTGTATCAATGCATAAGTGGCAAAGTCAGGATTTGAATCGGGAGGTGGTTCTGTTCGAAGAAAGTTTACTTGTGTCGTTGCCCGTAAAAGTATTAAGACAACAATTAAACATAAAGCATGTACTTAGCCTTTGTCTTGAGCTTTGCTTCTTGTTAAAAAATAGAAAAGGTTTTCGTCAAACTCTCTTGTGTTATTTTTTAAAAAAAAATATTGAGTTAATATTTTCATGATCCGAACTGTTCAATTTACATATCGCAACTTCTACCATACTTGCGTAAAAAATTAAGTCATTTGGATAGCCATAAGTGCCTAATGAAGTTACATGCGTGTAAATGTTTTTTTTTTTTTGGGTTTGAAACTTGGAGTAGGGTTGGCACTTATCGCAGCCCCACCACACAGCTCCACCCCTGCATACATATAGACCTGAGAACAACTCGTTCATGTGTATCAGATTGTTTTATTCTTTCGTATTCGTGTCCAAATCTGTACACATAAGTTTGTGCACGCTTTTTTTGATATGAAAAATCAAGCATGATAGATAGTTAATTAACAATGTATACAAATATTGGCTTTTATTTTTTGAGATATGCATAATAATTATTGTGCTTAAATCACTTTACATTCCACATGATCTAATCAATACATGGCGTGGGCGTGAAATTAATAACAATATAATCAGAATTCGTACTGATTGTAGTGGGATTAGTTATCTATCTCATCTAAAGTTCAAAGAAAAAGAAAGATTTACAATGTTACGATTTCCGAAAGTCATTACAAAGGTACTTTGGCCATTTTTGTACAGGTCAAAAGTAGGAAACAAAGTCGCACTACGAAATTACAAAAGAAAAAGAACGGAAAATGGAGGGTGAGAGGAATAGAAAAAATACAAAATAAGGAAAAGAAGCATTAAAGATGGGATCGGACCTCCCGAATTAATCGAGCTGCGCAGCTGGCTCGGACACAAGAGTTATGAAAATAAGAAAAAGACATTGGTGAACTCCAACTTGATGCTACTTGCCTGGTTCATTCACTGAATCAGTGAGTTCAAGCAGTGGCAGTAACGTAATATCCAACAGAAAAACCAGCATGGATAAAGCACAGAATGCCCCCAAGAGAGAGAAAGTTATGGTGTGAGAGGCCACATGAAGTTCTTGACTTGTTGTTTGCCATAGTCCCAATGACCAACAAGCCCAATCCAACAGCCAATGAAACCCTGATCACATTGATAATCAACACCAACACACCAAATTAAGGGTTGTGTTATTCACTTTTGAACCTTTTGTGTATATCCAATATTTTCTTTATTTTTGTTTCAAAATCAGGTTTCGTTCCGCTAAAATTCTTATTTTTTAACTTAATTTTTAAGTACTTATTTTTTGTTTTACGAGACAGGTTATTCTTTCAAAATGCATCACATTTAATTCAAAAAATAAGTACTTATTTGAAAAATATTCAAATGAGTACTTATTTCCATTGGGGGAACGGGGCCATTTTTTCTAAACATTTTCGAAAAAAGTCGTGTGGTTGTTAGGTACTTTTCCACAATTTTCTAAATTGTTTATTTTTTTTCAAAAAAGAAATCCTTTCCAAAAAACCCTCCGAAAAGTTGTCTCCATAATCTGGAAAATCATTCTTGCTCAATAATATTTCGCTCCGTTCCATGTTATTTGTCTCTTAAATTTTACAGGTTTTTTTTAATCAACAAATAAAGCATTTTCATGAATCATTTTCAGCTTTTCTCATCAGTTTAAAGGATTAATTGAGATATTTAAGAATGGTGCAAAAAAAAATTAAGAGTCATGCACGACCTTGCTTTATTTTGTTTCGGTAAAAGAACAATTAATACAGAACGGATGGAGTACATTCTATTAGCACGACGCGAGTTTTGAATTTTCCAAAAACCATAACGGTGTTACGAAAACACGTATTTTGAAACATCAGAGGATCGAATAGGAATTTTAGGGGATCAAGAAATTCACATACCATGTGAGGACGAGGCAAGCAAGCGCGCATTGCTTGCTAGGGGAAGCTTTGGAAATCTCTTCCTGAGTACAGACACTACACCCACCAAGCAAGTTAGCTAAAACATGAGCCAGAGCCAGCAGCGTGGCTGCAATTAGCCCAAGAGTGAAGGCTTCATGACTTGGTTGTTTGCACTCAAGTAACCACAGCCTCAGATGCTTAACCTGTTTGAATTTACTAACAATTAACAACTCATGCAACCATGTCTTATTGAACAATAAACCCAGAGAATATGATGCAATAAGTCTATAGGCACGCCACTTGCAGATGAGGATCTCTTAGCCCCTCGTGTCTGTCAGGTCGAAAGACGGTATTTGGGTGTTGATCTCACGTGCTGACACATGATGTTTTGGGCTGTTTTGGGCACTAATCATTATTGATGTGGTTGGGTTTCAATTGCATTAGGGTGTTTTTTGTCAAAAACATACAAAATATGGAGAGAAAAAAAACGAAGCAATCAGTGCCTCCACTCGTCCTCAAGTGACTCCGCCATATGGCACGCTTACAGCAAAGGAAAAAAAACATGAATGGATAGAATTTTACAAAAGTGTGGCTGTGGACTAATAGATCTAAAGACACAGAAATCGATCACAAAGCTTTTTTTTTTTTTTTTTAACAGCAAATTTTTTTTATTAACCTTTGAAACATAGGGAACGTTTCAAATTAAGGAGAAAACGGCATCACAACGAGAATGGTTTTTTCCCTACCCCGAGTTGGTTTCTGTGTTCCTAAACTTATTGCAGTCTGCAGATGAAAATATCTGTAATTTAACAAAAATCATGTGGATACCTCATTTTGAGCAGCTTCAGCTCTTATTCCAAGTATGCCTGCTATGATATCCATCACAACAATCACAAGGCATGCAAAAATTCCAACAATTCTAGCCATCTGAAAGTTTTATGAAGATTTTGAAGACAGCTCTCTCTCTCTCTCCCTCTGCTAGGATTCTGATGGGAAGGGGAAAGTGAAGAAAGAAAAGGGACTTATATAGAGGAATAACAGTGCATGCCAGATTGCATTTGTATGACAAGATTTGCTAGTGAGATATAATTCTAATAAATGCAAGGAAAAGCCTATTTTGTACATCTAACAGTGACAACTTTATATTTTTGCTTTTTGCTTTTTCTTTTACCTTCTTTTTCCTGCTCTTTGGATTCCTTTGATAGGGTAACAAGGAAAGTAGGGCATAAACCAGAGAAGCAGGAGCATGTGTGTAGGCACCCATCAAAGACAAAGATGAATCGGTGGAGGATAAAGGACCTTTTTGACTCTAAAAGAAAGGTTCACATACATTTTCTTCCACCACCAGTAAAGTACTCTGCAGGATTATTTCATTGACTCAAGTAGACTAAGAATTTACATAAAAATTTTATTCCGAATTCGGAGGACGGTATTTTTAGTGTTTGAATGCAGCTATTTAGCCGAGGGATTAATATATGCTTTGGAAAAAACGAAGCAAATAAAAGATGTAAGTGAAAGAACGTAAAATTACAGCTCCCTTTTATGGTTAATTACATGTTCGGACTAGTTTACGTGTAGCATGATTGCTGTTAAGATATTATATCTCTAATTAGTAAGACAAACCAATCAAAAAATGGTAGTATTAAGGTTCCAATGATGATCTACCAAAAGGCCCAAAATTGAATGGGGCAAAGATTGGTGGGAAAACAATAACCTTCTGATCTTTGAAGATCAAGATTGGCTTGATCTTTGAAAAGCCCTGTTTTAAGGAAGTGCAATGGACCTTTAGGGTCGGTGTCCTTGTCCCCTGTTTCCACTCGTTTTCTTCTTGTTTTTCTTTTTGGTTACAAAAGGTAGGCCTAAGCCTCAAACAGCAAAGCCACTACTAACTACGTATAGTAATTTGCTAATCCCATAAAAAATGTTCTGCAGATGCTCCAGGACCTCCAACGGGACGTGCTCCTGTTGGGTTTTGCCTATGAAAAATAGCCCAATAGTGTTTGGCCCAAAAAGATTATTTTGGGGGGCTAGTTATTTTTTGGAAGTTTCTACACACCATTTGGCACATGTTTGGCACATGAGTAACTTGGCTTCTCTGAGAAGCCAAAAAAAAGGGTTTTTTGTCTCGTGGAAAGAGGCAGCCAAAGAGTGCGTGAGAGAAAAGAAAAATAAACAGAGAGGTGCACTGTGTGTGACTGTGTGTTGGTGATCTCGGTGGAGATAAAAAACAAAGGGAATGCATCAATGTGTTCTTGGTGGAAAAGAGAAAGCTATTGGGCAGCCATTGGTCCTCTCAACTGAAGCAAATTGGTGGCAGCTTGTTGACGACATTTGGGCTGTTTTGATCTTGGTTTTCGGGCTTTCATTTCCAGCCGAGTTGGAGAGTATTTGGTAAGATCTTTCCACTTTAATTGTAGGTTGTTGGATAAGGTATTTGTGAGATCGTTGATCTCTTTGTAAACCCTTATAAATCTTTGGTGATAGTTGAAATTGCTTTCTCCCTCTGTGAACATACCCGAATTTGAGAAATCACGTATATTAGTTGTTTTCGTTTTGCCTTGTTTATTGCGTATTTAATTTTTCGATTACGCTTCCGTTTGTGGGTGGAATTGATTAGGGGAAATAATCCCAACAGCTCCTGCATTAACTTTCTCAAGGTCCAACTTCAAGCCTATCTTTGCACACTCATGAGCACATCCATTAGCTTCCCTCCACACTAAAATCAGGCTATCATTCCTCAACAAACCCATCTCTAGTTTAAGGGAAATTTATAGAGATAGTTGTCTTAGTTTCACCTGAATCTCATTTTTGTTTTCTAAATATCAATTACAATTGTTTTGACCTTCAAGTTTGAATTTTATACTAAGTTAGTCCAATTGATAACGTCTGTTAGCCAAACTGGACGGAAAAAATCAGATTGAGGGTAGATGTTATCAATTGGACCAATCTGGTAAGAACTGCAACGTCCAAACTGCCATCAATTTGATTTTTTTCATCTAATTTGGCTTACAAAAGTTATCAATTGGATCAATTTGGTACGAAATCTAAACTTGAAGGTCAAAAAAATTGTAATTGATACTTGGAGGATGAAAATGAGACTCAGATGACACTAAGAGGACCATTTATATCAATTTTCCTTAGTTTAATAAGCATAATCAAATTATGGTTTGGGTCATGATTATTATACTTCGACAGTGCTTTTTTGATGTATCACCAGCTGAGAATTCGTTTCCAATATAACTTGATGGCGGGCCAACCACCTTCGAATGGTGTTTGGTGCGTGGACCATGAACAGATTAGCCTCTGGCCCCGGTCACGTCGGTAGGGACGGAACCAGGATTTATTTTAACAGTGACAAAATGTATACTAAAAAAATAAAAAGATGTATTACAATATTAATAGGCATTGGCTCCAAAAAAAACTAAAATAATATAATAGAAACTATAGTAAATGATATTTTTCATTTGCACACGAAGTATGAAAAGAAAATAATTTTAATTTTGGACATCGATAATGCCACTCCAACAACAATAACAACAATAACAGCAGAACTCATGTAGTTCATAATCATTAGGGGTATGAACGGAGGAGGATTAAAGACAGACCTAACTTTTGACAATATGTACAAAGTGGCTGATATCAGAATACCACTTAAACAGTAGCCCCCTATACGTATTTTGTTGCGGAACCATGCCCCCAAATCAAAGCCAAATGACATTAGAGAGGACAGACTTAGAGACCCTTTCAATTTATGTGCACATTATTATGCTTCCTTCATTGATAGTCCAGAGCATCAGTATGCACAAAGATAATGTTACTTTCCAAATTTATAATGTTACTCCTCAGATCCTGAATTTCCCAAATTGATAAACGTACTCCCTTTTGGGAGTGACTTATAATTTTGGGGATTATAATTAAATACCCTTAATTTTTTCGGTTAAGTTATTTTAGAGTTAGAATTAATGTGGAGTTTTTGTTTTTAATTACACATTATCGTTTATATTATTTCACTTTGGCCAATTGAATTTAGTTTTAGAAAACTTTTTTAGGTCTCCTTTGTTGAAAAAAAAATAAAAATTTATGACTAGTATATAATAAAAAATAAGAAAAAAAAAATCTAACAGTGACGAAACTATATCAATTGGGAATAAATTTATTTTTTTTACATATAAAAATTGTGTTTTCTAAAATTTTTGTCATGGCGGCCGCCGCCACCATATCTTCTGGTCCCATCCTTGCACGTCAGAACAGCATGAGTTCACCGGGGTGGGCCCCATGTCTAGCGACATCTTGATCCCCGCCGAGGCGCCGATTACAACAAAGCTCAGCTCTCAACGCATCTACATTTGACATTCCTTAACTCGGAATTCGGAAACCTTTGATCCAATTCCCACCATCGTCACGGGCCACACCACCCGCTACCGCCATTCGAGGAGTTCTGGATGAAGCTTCGTCAATATTTTAAGACTACAATAAGAAGCTTCGTCAATATTTTAAGATTACAATAAGTCTAGGTACACTACATCCAATCACTACACCATCCACTACATTCTTTGTAGGGCCCACCCCGGGTCCTAAAAAAATACAGAAAAATGTCCATAAATTTTAAAATAATATATTATGGGGCCCTGTAAAAAATTAGCTCCAACAAATATCGGTAAGTATTATTTCTAGATTTGTAGAGGCGAAACTGTGCAGTTAAACAGTTTTGTCCCTGTAAATCAAGAAATAATACTTACCGATATCCGTTGAAGCTGATTTTTTACAGGGCCCCATAATATATTATTTTAAAATTTATGGACATTTTTCTGTATTTTTTTGGAACCCGGGATGGGCTCCACAAAGAATGTAGTGGATGGTGTAGTGGTTGGATGGTATGTATGTAGCATCTCTCGTAAGATTAATTGAGATGTGTATAAGCTGACATAAATACTTGAACTATTACAAAAAAGGGATAAGACAAAAGCTCGTGATAGTGAAAACAGATGAGCTTCATACCTCAAATTTTCCATCACTTAAATTTCCAACATAATCCACAATAATAACCCATTGAAATCGATTTTAACTAACGGATTTGGGAGAGAGGATTTCCTTCACCGAAGGACCAAAGCCTGAACTACCTCAAGCGATCGAGGTTTTTATTTTTTTTTTATTTTTATGTTCGTGGTATGGTTACCTCACGTTTTTGTAGAGCCCACGATCTTATATGAACAAATTCTTGAGAAAAAACACTAAACGGTTACATAGTTTAAGGAGAAAATGACGGCCAATGATGCATTTTAATAATTAATACCCACCAAGGATATTTTGCTCATTAACAAATATTCTCAGCATGTTCTTAACGGGTATTAATTATCAAAACATGTTCTGGACCGTCATTTTTCCTTGTGTTCCTATTGATTTAATTCAAAGTCCACGTTTGGCCCCATAAGTCTCGTGGACTACAAGGGAATTGAGCTCCCAAGATTTTTGAACGGTAAAAAGTTAAAACTAGTATGCATCCATACTTGCCCAGCCCAAAATTTAAAATCCAAATGCCCAAACTGAGAAAAATACTTAAGATAGTTATTTAGGGGGTGTTTGAGAATCAATCATTTTTTTGATTCAGGATTATGACTTGCAGGTAGAAAAATTGTTAGGTTACAGTCAAAATCTGTAAAAGTGTTTGGGTTAAGATTTTGTGAATGGATAGTGTATGAATTTTTGTAGAAAAACGAAAAAATCTTTTCGAAGGTTAGCTCTCAACATGCGGTAAGGAAAAAATGCATAATGCATAAAAATGCATCGGCCGAACACCCCCTTACATTCTCTACTTCATCTTTTCCTTTCCAACGTGAAGTTTCTTCACAAATCAGCTTAAACAAACCATGACAGTTCAACAACAGGAGTTCTTCCGTACGTAGGATAAGGTATTGATAAATGAAATTAATTTGTTACAAACTGGTTGTGTCAAAGAATTATCATTGGAGAGAAAACTCTCTTCAATCGTAGCCCGTAAAATTTTTGAACGATCTCACGTCAATAATCGAAACAGTTCTTTTTGTTTTGCTCGTTGAGAACATGAAGTATGCCAAAAATCAAGTTTATTGGACATTATTAGATATGATTTTGGAACACATGCAAAATATAAGGTTGCAACACTAGAACAAAACCCCTTTCTAAATTTTTTGCAATATGCATCTATTTCGGAATCATATCAAACGATAATTGATCAAACTGATTTTTGACATGCTTCCCAAGGATTTAAAAATTAAGAACGATTCCAATCATTAAAGTGTGATTGAAAAAGTACTTTCCGAACCGGAATTGGAGAGGAATTGGACTCCTACTTCAGACCTACACGAATACAAATCTCACGTCCATGCTAAAATCAGGCTGAAGAAAAGAAGATACTTTTTTAAATTAAGAGAAATTCGGAATCACATGTCTTATCCATGTGCAATGGTTAGAGAGCACTTCTGTCATAGGAGTATATTAGTATCTCCATTGATCTCATCTCCTTCAACATTCATCAGCCCACTTCAAAATTCAAACACAAAATTCAGATACTGAAGATTACTAGTACTAGTAGAATTTTCAATTTGAATCCTCAACAATCCCAATCATTGAAGTGTGATTGAAAAAGTACTTTCTGAATCGAGATTGGAGAAGAGCTGAACTCCTACTTTAGGCCCACATGAACACAAATCTCACGTCCATGCTAAAATCAGTTTGAAGAAAAGAGGATACTTTTCCAAATAAAGAGAAACTCGAAATCTTATCCATGTGCAATAATTAGAGAGCACTTCTGTCATAGGGGTATATGAGTATCTCCATTGATCTCATCTCCTTCGACATTCATTCATTAGCCTACTTTAAAACACATACGTTTCAAACATAAAATTCAGACACTGAAGATTACTACTGGTAGAATTTTCAATTTGAATCCTCAAAAACGAGCAACAATTAACTTTAAAACATTCCGAAGTACCAAAAAAAAAAACTCCGTAATTAACTTTAAAAACTCCAATATACTCCTAATATAATCCCACCACAAAATCAACATCCAAAAACCAAAATCAAAGCAAGCTTTCCAAAATCCTAAACTCGGATCGGCACGCGCTCAACACGTGCCTCTGTCTCATGTCAGCTACCAAACACACACATTTACTCCCGAACAAAATTTAAAAAACAGCGTGGAAAATCAACATTTTCTTGAGAGAACATTCTTTTCAAAAATCCCAAGTCCTGATCCACGCGTGCACAACACGTGCCTCTATTTCATCTACCAAAAAAGGAGGAACAAAATTAAAAAAAAAAAGGGCGTCGAAAATCAAAATATCCATTAGAGAACCTGTACCTGTAGTTAGCTAGAGATGAAGCATTCAACTGATCAACGAAGGATTCCACCCCAACTGTTGATACAGTCTACAGAGCCTTCCTCTCAGCAACCTTCTTCATAGTCACCAACTGTTCGACCGAGTAAACACACAAGCCTTTCGAGTACAGCGTCGTCTGGACCCCGGGCGAGTTCACCATCACCTGAAGCAGCTGCTGCCTGTTCAACCTCCCCAATCCTCCAAACACGTTCACAGCACCATTGCCTGCAGGGTTTCGAGTCGAAAAACTCGAATCCACAGGCATCGACTGGAGCACGCTAACCTGCGCCTGGAGGAACTTGACGTACTTGTACGCCTCCTCCAGCATCGTCGCCCTGTCCATCTTCTTGTCCCACGGTAGCAGTTTCTGCAAGCAACTCGTCTTCTCGCTTATCCTCTGCCTCCTCTTCCTCGCCTTCATCAGTTCAATCTCCGGGAGGATCGAACCGGTGAAGCAGCTATTATTACTTGTCGCCGGCGAGAGAGATCTGACTCGTTTTTTAGGCGACTCGGTGAGTCCGAAGCTGTCGTGAACCGGCTCAAGCCAAAGAAGGCTCGGGAGTTTCCCGAACCTCGAATCAAACACTCCAGAGTTCGAGCCGGAGGTTTTGGATATAAAATCGAACGGCGGCTCAGTGGAAACGAGATCGCCTAACGATTCATAGTCCACCGGTTCGTATTTCGGCACTTTGAGCTTCACGTCGACATATTCAACGGATTTGTCGACCGACGGAGCCACCGGCAAAGCTCCGTAACCGCATTCAAGCGACTGCAGCAGATACTTCTCGTCGTTGAAGCTCAGAAACGACGACGTCTGAGCTTTCATGGCAGGTAGTTGACTGAATCTCGAATCGAACTCTCTAGAGAATGAACCGGAGCTTTTCGATATGAAATCAAACGGCGGCTCAGTCGAAACGACGTCGCTGACCGATTCATAGTCCACCGTTTCGTATTTCGGCATTTTCAGCTTGTCGTCCCCGTAGTCGACGTACTTGAGTTTCGAATCTTCGACGACATCGTAACCA